>JAYXIM010027149.1:0-10921 GCA_037575425.1 Anastrepha fraterculus
AAGGCTATACAAATAAACGCCATCTCAAAGGGGAAACAAAATTTACTAGCTCAACTTCATTTTTTGGAGAAGCTCATAATGCAGGCTATTTGAGCTTCATTTAGAGCGGCTGCTTTTATGGTAAAAATCAATAAAAGCAGTTGCCACAGAAGCTCGTTGCAGTGCGTGATAGAAATATAACAAGTTCTATCCATAAATGGATTTGAATCGGTAGTTACTTTTGCGAATACAATAAGCCTCTCTAGCGAGGTCTTGTCTGCTCAGCTCTTCGAAAAGCGCTTCCTCAGTACGATGCATTTGCATAGGAAAAGCTGAACGGATTCTCTATGTCTCCCATCTCTACAGATCATACAAAAAACTTGATGCAGGACTCGGTACCAGATGGTCATAGGTATAAACAATAGTCCACTGGAAGAAGCCGTGCTTTTTTCCGAAAGCTATAGATAGCCGCCGTAGCCGAATGGGTTGGTGCGTGGCTACCATTCGGAATTCAGAGAGAACGTAGGTTCGAATCTTGGTGAGATATCCAAATTAAAACAAGTTTTTTTTTTTATAGCCATGGCTCCACGGCAGGCAATGGCAAACCTTCAAGTGTACTTCTTCCGTGAAAAAGGTTCTCATATAAAATATCTGCCGTTCGGAGCCGGCTTGAAACTGTAGGACGTCTCAATTTCACACAGGTTCGATGTTTTCTGGCGCAACAAGTGATTTTGAGCGAACAGCCATCAGGAGAAAATGCATTGCATAAGTTTTTTACGGCATTAAAGGCGGCTGCAGTAACCGAATGGGTTGGGGCGTGACTGCCAATCGGAAATATCCAGTTTCGAATCTATGGGCATGCAACTTCAGATGGCAGAAACAGTTTTTTCTGATAGCGCTCGCACCTCGGTAGGAAATGACAAATCTCCGAGCGTATTTCTGTCTTGCAAAAGTTCCTCACAAAACGTCATTTGCGGTTCGAGAATGTTGATGCAGTTCTGGGAAAATATTACACAAATTTGAAGTCACTGAAAAAATATTTAAGTTGGAGGCATCAACTGAGAAGACAAAGAGCTTAGTCGTATCAAAAAATCCAATAAGGTGCAAACTGGAAATAGGTGAAACGAGTGATGAAGTTTAAATACCTCGGAGTGGAGATCTCCAGTGATCGCAGAGAAGAGCAAGAAAGGCGTGTTCAAGGGGACAAGGTATCAGGATGCTTTAGAGACATAATAAGTACTTAAAACGCAAGGTAAAACCCGAATGTACAAATCTGTGATAAGGCCCATTCTGATGTATGGCACAGTGGTGCCTGCTGAAGAAAAAATAAATGCTACGCACTATAGAAATGCAAATTTTACGATCCATCGCAAGAAAAGTTCGTCTAGATTGCGTGAGAAAGGAAGCAATAAGGGAGGAAACAAAACTTATCAACATTGCGAAATTCGTAAGGACTAGAAGACGAGTTTGGAATGCCCATTTAACAAGAGCATACAGCGATCTAAAAATAAGGTTTGCTACAGATGCTAAATCAAACGCAAGACGTGTACCGGGAAGACATCCAAAACGATGGAAGACACATAAAATTCCAATGGAAGCTTCAGATAGTGCCTCATAACTCCAGAAGTCACAAATATAAATAGCAACACACTTACTTACTTTTCTCATATGTGTTCCATTCCCGCTGTCTTCTGTGAACTCTCTCTCCCTCTCGCCCTCTCTCCCTCTCGCTTTCTCTGTAATGCGTTGGACAGTTTGTAATCTGCTGCGTAAACTCATGCATGCGTAGCAACGAACTTCCCTTAAGCTACTCACTGTAATGCGTACTAGACCAGCTCTCCTCTCACGCATCTGGTCCTCTAATAACACCTTCGAAAATATCCAAACGCACTTACTTTTCCCCTCCGATCTTACTTTTCTCAGAAGCTCTAATTTATGGCATGATAACGCGTTGAAAACTTGGAAATTTCTCCCACCCAATTTTCTTCTTGTATTTACTCTCACACACTCTCCTTCTCTCCTTCCCTCTCTTTTTCTCTCTTCCCTTTTCTCTCGATTCAAACGTGCCTTACATTGATTTCAATTTTATTTCGTTCAAATTTGCATGCAAGACCAATTTTCACGCAATACGCATTTTATACCTCAAATCCGTCTTAAACTCGCACGACATTTACGGAGCATAAAATTTACAAAAAACAAAAACACCGAATGTCGCAAGAAAATGAAACGCAAAAATCGCACATGGCTGCACATGTCCGAAATCTTCACCCTCTTCCATACCAACCTGCAGCCACCCCTTCCCCCGCTGCATTCATCTGCACTTTTGTAAATGCAATCCATGCGGCAGCAACATTTTTTCGCACATTTTCACACTCTGTTTCGCTTTTTATATGGAATTCGAGTTGAAAATACCAACCCAGAGCGGAATATTGTTGACAGCCGGTGGCAGTGGGTCACTGCGGCAGCAACGCGTGCCTCTGGGCGTACTAGTCGAACGGAGACGTGCCACATTCTGCACTCTACCCTAGTTGGACCCAATGTAGCCGCGCTCTATGCTGACCCTAGAACGTGTCCAGCTAAAGGTGAAGGTGACGTTAGATTTCTGTGACCGCCACCTTCGTGCGTTGCTGCCATTGCTGTAACTGCTGCCAGGATAACTGAAATTATTTGCGTTTCATTCTCCGTTTTTTTCTTGATTTTCCCGGTTTTGTTTTTTGTTTTTTTGTGAAGTGGAAATCCCACTGGAGACGATTTAATCCCACATTTCAAAGTTAGTCAAGTGCGAAAATGCCATAAAGGAATATAAGCAGTAGCTCACCAGCACCAATTGCAAAGGAGGTGCAAAGAAAAGGCAAGGCATTTAGTGGGTGTGTGAAACAGTGAGCTGAGCGAGGCGGCAGAGTGACAGCTTAGCAGCTGCACTAATTTTTTTTAGCTGTGAGTTAAATTCGAAAGTGTGATGCTCGTAAATTTGAAAAACTACGTTTCTATATTTGCATTTAAGTGTGCAGTTGTATGTATGTGTGTGTGTGTGTGTGTGTGTGTGTCGATGCGTGTACAACCAACTAGCAACATTTATTTACTCAGCTGCTGTGCACACTTCATAGCTCGTCCTTTGCTGACTTCTCGCTTCAATTGCTGCCAGTACACCTTCCACTTGTATTCGCCTTGCCCCCGCTCTCGTTACAGTTACATTCAACATTCAACAATCAACTACAAGTATTCGTTTCCACTTTCGACCATCTTCAAGCATTTACTTCCTTACAAATTTATCCTTGACACCAACCTTTCCGGTAGTCCGGAGGTCTCTCGAGGCAAAGGCGTGTGTTAAAAATAAATGTAACGGAATAACAAAAAAACTATTAAGTAAAGCGAAATTAAAAAGTAAAAAAAAAAACGAGGTGCCCGTAGTCAAGATGCTGTGTTTACAAATGTTAAAAACCGAACGAAATCGAATTTCGAGTGTGAATTTAAATATTTGATATTTACTTTTCTCGCCTCACTTTATGTTTGACGCTGGCTGTGTACTTGGCGCTGCCTTCTTTGTGGACTCTTTCAATTTTTCAAAGTTATTTTTTCTTTTTCTCTCTTCTCCCCTCCTTGTGTGCATTCCGCATTTTGTTTGAATGTTGCCACCAATTTTTCACAGCTAAACGGTTTTCAGTGCGGAAGCGCTTTTATTTATGTTTCGCAGCGCATTAAAAGGTAAGAAAATAAAATTATAAAATTTAATAGCTTCATATGACGGGAAATTTAATAAAGGAGTCCACTAATAAATACGCATATACAAGGTGAAGTCCAAAATAAACAAGACTGAGCTAAAATAGAAACGAGAGGAGTTTTGTTTTGATACGAGTAACTTCGAGTTTATTTATTCAAAATAGTCCCCTTTGGCCTCGATACACTGTTTCGCTCGATCTAAAAGCGTGTTTCAGGTCATTGACCGGAATCCGGAATGTCCTTCAGGATGTCGGCACAAGACTTTTGCATGACCTCTACATGGTATTGCATGGTATACCTACGTTAAACTCACAGGGAGCCATACCAAGCGAATACGGTGAGGGAGTAATGATTAAAATGCGATTTCTAGTCTGACTTCTCCAAACATGATTTTTTGGGTGGCGGCTCGTCTGCGGCATCCATTCGGCACTTTGACTTTTTTGACTTTGTTTCAGGTTCATGCTGGAAACACCACGTTTCATCACCAGTTACAATGTTGGAAAGGAAATTCTGGTCTCGTGTCGCCTCTTTAATGAGGTCTTTCGAATGTTGAATTCTGATCAATTTTTGGTCCTCAGTTAACTTGTGCGGAAGGAAACGTGCGCAGAGCTTTTGTAAGCCCAAATGCGATAAATCGATGCTTTGGAGATATTCAACTCTGCTTCTATGAATTTCAACTATGACTTTGGTTAATTTTTGATAATTGTACGAACATTTTCGATGGAGTGGAGCTTACTGATTTTGAGCGACTCGTGCCTTCATTGTCGTTTATGCCCTCACAACCTCCTTACACAAACATACTGACTTTTTAGACGCAATAATTTCGCTTCCACTGAATCAAGTGACACCAACCTTTCACTGGATGTCAGCTAGGGATGTAACTTACAACGCACGAACTCATTAAAAAGATGGCACCGTCAAAAACATTTTTATGACGCCAGTCTTGTTTATTTTGGACTTCACCTTGTACTTACATACATGCGTATATCTTCATCTCACTTTGATTTTATTATTAAGGGCCATATCAAAATTTATAAAAAATTCTATAAAATCACCATAGGAATTACCAGTCACAAAATTTCCCACCCTATCACGATCATGATCAAATTTACCATAGCGAAGTATTGACAGTTTTATTGCCAACCACAGCTTGAGTCTAGACGACGTCCTGTTTTTTTTGAACTCGGCGGAGTGCACCAAAGGAAAAGTTGACATTTTAGTCATATTCAGGATCAGCATTTTCTGCTAAATTGGTAAGATTTGCTTCATAGTTAATGTGACTGATAACCCAAAGCAAAATAGCCCAACTTTGGGTAAGATTTGGTAAAAAAAAAAAAAAAAAAAACAGAACAGCCGCAACACGTACACATGCGCTGCCTGGCTTAAGGGTTCCTAGGACTCTTAGGATTGTATCAAAGGTGGAAGTTAAGTATGTTGGCAGATTTTGATTTTTCTAAAATGCAATTATAAATAATCTTGTTGAGCCGTTATCTGTGTTGGGAGCTTGATTCTGTTGCTGCGTTAGCGAACGCACATACTGAAGCTTGGAGATACAAGCAAGTGCACACGCAACGGTTGCAGAATATCGTCACAATCAGGTTAACTAGAGCTCGCCTATGGTCTCGTAACAACAGTAGCACATGAAATATAACATTTTTAAACTTTTTTTAATTATTTCGCTTCTGAAAGCATTTATCTACAAAAGTCTTTTGTTTTTGTCGGGACAACTAGCAAGTGCAGCACTCAGACATTAAGTCCATTGTACTACATTTGGATTCCCTTTTAATTTTCTTTAAATCTACCTGATCTGCGAAGAAATCTGAGTAGATGTTGTGGTGCCAAGGAGCCAAGATGGTTGCTTCTCAACACATCAGTGCCAAAGACCTCAAATCACATTCGAGCGAAGGCGAGGTAGGCGCACAGGAAGTGGCTCAACCTCCTCTTCACAAGCTGGGCAGAGTAGACAGTCTGAGATGCCCACCCTTCCCATGTGCTTCGCCCACTGCACTCCCTTCTGCTTAATGACAGGAGGGTTTGCGATAGTCGACCGGACATGACAGGTAACATCAGTTTAGTCCATCTGCAGCTTGTCTCAGCGCGTCAAGCTTGCTTGTGGGTTGTAGTACCTTATTTGCTAACCGTGGCTTTGATGGCTGCAGAAGGGAGTGGCAAAACGGGTTATGGGCCAAAGAAGTTGGCCTCAGAGCCCATCATACCCCAAGGAGTCAGAGGTCTCGTTACCCACGTTATCAACGGATCCCGGGGCCCATGTTAGCATCAGGCTATTATGTCTACCGACATAGTTCAGCCTGGATTTACAGTACTCGACTTCACCTGCTGTGGTTGGGGGGCTGTCTAAGGCCATGAGCGCAGTCTGGCTGTCGCTACAGCACACATATAGATCTGCTTCTCCATCTGTTTTCCTCAACAAAGTTCATCATTTCTTGAACAGCATACCCCTCCGATTGAAGCACAGATGCGTGCATTCCAAGAGCAAAGTGCAGTTTTTCCCCGCTGAATTCTACGTAGACCACAGAGCCAGAGCCATGCTCGGTCCTGGAGCCATCCGTGGAAATGGGAAAACAGTGTTTGTCGGGCTCATTTTCAGAGTTTGACCACAATTGAGCCTCTGACAGCGCCACATTGTATCTCTTTTCAAGTGCGACTCTTGATGGCAGGGAGTCAGGGGGCGTGGAGAGAATCATTGGAGCGAGGTCCATGCCTTCTCTGTTATCCAATGCTGGACAGAGACCGTACCAGTTCCCATTGTGTTGCAGCCTGCAGATGACCTTCAAGGCCTCCCCTTGGATGAAAGAATCAAGTGGTGGTAGACCAACCAGAGCATCTAATGCCGGGTCTGAAGTGGTCGAAAAGGCTCCAATGCAACAGATGGTCACAGTGCATGGTAGTCTCGATAAGGTCCCCCTGACTGCCAAGAGTCACTTTCGCCTGAAGACATGTAAAAGTTTTCTGAATAGGGTGGATAATTAAAAAAAAAAGTTTTTCACTCAATATTTGTTTTCATTTATTATTTGAATAATTTTTATTAATTATAATTGAAATTATAGACTTATATAGTAGCAGTTGTTGTTGCTATTGTTGTAGCAGCATAAATATTTGCCATACAAATTTAAGGATTACTGCTGGGAAAGACAGTCAAAAGGACTGCCGGAGAAAAATGCCGGGCGCTTCGGTAACGTAGAACCAACTCTCGGGAGAACGATTGATTGGTATTAGTAAAACGATTCTCTAGTAAGTTTTTCAATATTTGTGGAGGCCTCCTTCACTAGTTGCTCCCCCTTGAATCCTGTCAGGCATCTTCTTTGTGTCGATTCTCCTTTCGTGGGTCTTTTCCAAGATTTGGCGTATTGTAAATATTTGGTCGATGGTAGTCTTTCCAGGTCTAAAGTCACACTGATAAGGTCCAATCAGTTGGTTGACGGTGGGCTTCAGCCTTTAACACAATAACCTCGCTAGAACCTTATAGGCGATATTTAGGAGACCAGTCCCGCGGTAATTGGCACAGATTGCAGGATCGCCCTTTTTATGGATTGGGCAGAGCACACTTAAATTCCAATCGGCAGGCATGTTTTCATCCGACCATATTCTGCATAGGAGCTGATGCATGCACATTACCATCTCCTCGCCGCCATGTTCGAATAGCTCAGCCGGCAGTCCGTTGGGGCCCGCGGCTTTTTTGTTCTTTAGCCGCGTAATCGCTATTCTCACCTCGTCATGATCGGGTAGCGGAACGATAATTCCGTCGTCAACGACTGGGGTATCGGGATCTTCACTTTCTCGGTGACATGCGCAGCTGTCACTGTTTAACAGGTTCGAGAAGTGTTCCCTCCATAATTTAAGTATGCCCTGGATGTCAGTCCCCAGATCGCCGTCTTTGTTCTTACTGGAAATGTCCTGGTTTTAAAACCTTCTGTAAGCCGCCGAACTTTCTGGTAGAATTTTCAGGCGTTGTTCCTGTTGGCTAGCATCTCAAGCTCTTCGCTCACGTATTTTGGCCTCTCGTTTCTTCTTTCGCATAATAGCGAATCCACATGGGTCGCGTTGCGCCCATGAGATTTCTCGTCTTACCAATTTTTTTTCGAGATCGCCGGAATCCGATTTCTTCTTCGGTGCCAGTACGTAGGGAACGAGAAATGTTGCTCCATTGCTCCATTGATTGTTGGGCAATACTCTCTGAGAGCAGGAGTAAGAGTCGTGTGGCGAATCTTCTGGTTGTCTGTTGTGATTGCAGTTTTTCGATGTTAAACATTCTTTGCGTAGGTAGATGTACGTTTTCTGCTGCACAAGAGGCGTGTGCGCAGTTTGGCTGCAACCTCGGATCGTACGTACATCTAATACACTAGAAGCGTGTCTTCCATCTATCACAACAGGATCGATCTGGTTTTGGGTTTTTCGATCAAAAGACAGTCAGGTAGCTTGGTGTATCTTTTTATGCTGGAATCTGGTGCTGCAGACTACCATGCTTCGGGCCCCGGCGAAGCCGATCAGCCTCTGTCCGTTACTGGATGTTTCGTTGTGCAGGCTGAATTTTCCGACTGTGGGCCCCAAAATTCCCTCCTTGCCGACCCTGGCGTTGAAGTCGCCAAGCACGATTTTTATGTCGTGCCGGGGGCACATATAGAAGATGGTTCCATATGTAGAAGTCCATACAAGTGGGGAAAGTTAATGATCGCCATTCACTTGGGAGTGGCCAGGACGATTCTTCTGCATATGATTCAAGTAGCTCACAACGTCCGGGATTAGCACACGTATCCTCTGGGTAGCTTCCGAACACCCGTTCGGGAGTGAGCTAACGGGAGAAGGCGAAGCATACCAGGATAGCTGGTTGTGCGCTGGGTTTGGGATCAGCCACTTAAAAATCTCCCCCAATGAATAGATATGCAAAGCCTCGGATGAGACCTCATGGGTTTCGGCTCATGCGGATATCCCCATTCAGCCGCTTGGTTGCCTGCTGACTGGTTTGCATGTCAAACTCATCGTCTGTTATGCTATGCTGCTTAAGGGGGTGGTAGGGTTTAGCGCTATTTTTTACAGAAATATGGCTTAAGATACTTTAATAAAATCAGTTGCATGTTATTGTACATCTTTTCAATAAGTTTTTAAAAAATATTAATAATAAAATATTGACGTAATGCTCCCCCCCCCCCCCCCATTAATAAATTTTTTTTTTTTCATTTTTGTAGTTTTGGTGGCAAAAAAACGTAAAACGAGCATTTGTAAGTGAAAAACAACCTTAAAAAAAAAAAAAATAAAAAAAAACAGTGTAGGGGGGTGGTATTTTTGATTTAGAAAACGTGTGCCAAATTTGAAAAGAATCGGTTGAATAGTTTCGGAGTTGTGATTGGCACCGACTTTTAAGAAGTCGTTTCGGGAAAAACGCGTTTGAAAAAATGACTCTGAAAAATTATCGATGCTCCGCATTCGAGGTAGAGTGCCTACAAAGGCTATAACTTTGAGAGTTCTGCTCCGATCCACTTAAAATTTTGACACAACATTCTTGAAATGATTTACTATAAGATGAGTGAAGAAAAAAAATTTCGATTTTGAGACCCTACCCCCCCTTAAACGTTGGGTCCGAATTCACTTGCTCAAGCATGTCTTCAGCCACCTTCTTCCGATGAATTTTTTTGAAAGAAATTCAACTCTCTTGGAACGAGTCGAGCAGCCACACGTCTCATGCCCAATTGATGCTATAAAATGTTGTGAATTGATTTGTGAGACAAGCTAAGGTTACGAGCTACCTCCCTCAAACTTAAATGATCGTTTTCCAGCACCATTTCCTTGACTTTGTGGACGTTTGACGTTTTCATCCGTTGAAGGAGAACCAGATCGGGCAAATCTTCCACGACTTCTCGGCCCTCTGCAAAAGCCTTAAACCACTCGTAGACCCGTGTTTTTGATAAATCACACTCGTCATGGGCTTTCTGCACCATCTTCTATGATTCGGCACAGGAAATCCCGTTAACAAAAAAAACAAAGAATTTAAGACAAATTCTTTGTCCGATATGTTTGTTCATAGTGAAAATCGCAGAGCGCACCTGCGGTTGACCGATATAATTAAATGCCCAAAAACAAGCTAATTGACCGGACAATTGTACTGACATTCCGGAAAAAAAATTGAAATATGAGTAACGCGCGCTTTTTAAATGAACAATTCCCGATATGTTTTTGACAGAACGTATGTATGTATATGTATGCGGATGTATAACCCCATACTTATATACAAGAAATATATATATATATACAATAGGGCGGGTCGATTTAGAAATCGCTCTTTGCTCTGTAAAAATCGTACTCTAGGGATCAAAATAAGAAACTTTGCCGAAGGAACCATACCTCTAAAACGAATTCTGATGTCCCCCAATTTGGGTGGAACAAAAAATCCCACTTTGACCCATTTAGAGTGCTGCAATCGAGTCCAAATGTATGACCGACCCCCACTAACTTTGGACGGCCGGTCCACCCATGGCAGTGGCACACCACCTGGAATTCCCCTGGAGGGTTCCCCATACAATCATTTCAAAATATCACCATTTTTGGCCTTTACATGAGAAAAGAAACTAAAAAGTTCGACCCAAATTGGGGGACATCATAATTCGTTTTAGAGGTTTGGTTCCTTCGGCAAAGTTTCTTATTTTGATCCCTAGAATATGATTTTCACAGAGCAATGGGCGATTTTTTTGCCTCCCCACAAATCGAGCCGGCCTAATATACATATATAAGTATATACATATGACTTTAATTCGGAAAGGGAGTTACTCATAAATACATAACCAGCTCATACATTTAAGTGCTAGTAATAAAATATTTTACGACGCTCGACTGCTTTGCAACCTACTTAATATGTACGTTATATCTGTGTATATACTATATATAACTATGTGGCATGTACAATACATTAAGGTTGTCCGTCGATTTAAGATGGTTTCAACTCTCAATAACATTCTGCAATGACTATGAAACTAATAGATTTTATCACTTTTAATTTGCAGTTGGGTATTTCCCCAGTCGACTATATTAGATTGGGTGAAAGGAAATAAACTATTTGTGGCTAAAATTTTTGCCCAAATGGTTTGAAATTCTTTAGTGCCTGGGCGATGACTCGAATACGCACCTGGCGGTCTACTTCGATTATTTCTGTGATTTTATTGACTTTTTCGACTTTTTCTTTGACATCAAAAATGCCTGCACGGAATCGACA
>JAYXIM010027155.1:0-185526 GCA_037575425.1 Anastrepha fraterculus
ACACAGTGCGACATCAAAAATCAAACCGGACCGGACCTTTTTTTTCTGAAAATATACCTATTCAATAGCAAAACCCTCGCTGGGTTTTTAAAAGTTAGCTCGATTTTTTTTTATTGCGTTTTGAAGTTTTCTATTTTCATGAGATTTTGGAGTTTTACCTGTACGCTAAATTTGACTTATAAATGGACCTTTGTTTGATTTAATCGATTTATTTTGTCATAGCTTGATGCAGAAATTTCGTACATGTACAAATAAACTTATTTTGAGAAGAATCTATATCTCAATACGCAATTTTGAATACCAAAATTTCGAAAAATTTTATGTTTTTACCATTTTTTACTGTAATTATGAAAATAATTTTATACGTAACCACCCGTTATACACATTTTCAAATTTTTCTATTTTTGCTAGTATTTTTTCCAGATACGGTTTTCCAATGAATATTGGATGTAACAAAATGTGATCGTGAGTAGTGAAAAGCAAGATTGGTCTCACAAGACTTTTAGCCTGTTAAGTACATAGAAAAGTGGCTAGCACACATTCCAAAATAAAAAGTATAAAGAAGGTTGTAGTCTGTCTTATCAGGAAATGTTTGTTTTAGAAATTCCAAAATTTGTTCCCAACGATTTTACCTGTTCTAATTCACTTTCTTCACCAACATTTGGACTATTTTAGTCAACAATTGTCGGCAGAATCAGATGAGCAAGGAGAGCGCTACCATCAAACTGCGATGCCATTTGAGTCAAGATACCGAGGAAAACGAGCTCCAGGTGCCATACTAGCCGAAATATGTTGGTGGAGTAAACATATTTTTTAATACGACCAGGAAGAAAATGAAGGAAAATGGAATAAAGGAGGAAAAAGAATATGAGGTAGAAGAAGAAGAGACAGGCATCGAATTCTTTACTGGTGAATCTGATTACTCTGATAATGATGATGTTGAAATTCAATCATTGTCGAAAAGAGCCCGTCTCTAAGGTTTTAGTACGTAAAAATTCTTTATTTTAATAAAAAAAAAAAAAATTATAAGAATTCAAGTCTATATTCTTTTTACTTAATCTATTTAATATTTTTACCTACAGAGTTTTTAGATATTTAAAAAAAAATTTAAAGCAGAGTATAAAAAAATTATGTTTATGAAGAAAGATCTTGTTAAAAATTTATTTTTTTAGAAAATAACAAACTTAAAGTTCAGTTTTATGTTTTTATCTTATAAATGACTTTTTTAGTACATTTTGCAACATTTTTGCTAGATGAAATAGTGAGAAATTTTAATTATTTTCATAATTACAGTAAAAAATGGTAAAAACATAAAATTTTTCGAAAATTTGGTATTCAAAATTGCGTATTGAGATATATGTTCTTCTCAAAATAAGTTTATTTGTACATGTACGAAATTTCTGCATCAAGCTATGACAAAATAAATCGATTAAATCAAACAAAGGCCCATTTATAAGTCAAATTTAGCGTACAGGTAAAACTGCAAAATCTCATAAAAATAGAAAACTTCAAAACGCAATAAAAAAAAAATCGAGCTAACTTTTAAAAACCCAGCGAGGGTTTTGCTATTGAATAGGTATATTTTCAGAAAAAAAAGGTCCGGTCCGGTTTGATTTTGATGACCCCAAAATTGTCGCACAGTGTCATGGGATGATTCGTCTTCCGCGTTTAGCTTTCCTTATTTCTAAGAAAACTTATGACTGTTTTATATTTCTCTAGTAGTATAGTTGTGACATGACTTGTTTTCTTAGTAAAGAGGCGACCATTTGTTTTGAAGTGCTTCTTCCGCGAACAACTTTTAGTCGATTAAGCTCGTCTTAGAACATCGAGAAGCTGTTTTGTTTCCTGCTCATGTGCATGGATCCAAGAAGAAATAACCAATAAAGCTCGTAAATATTCGTGAAAATTTCATAAGTTTATGCTAAAAAATGCCAAATTTGCCGATAAAAATATCGATTCATAGCTCACCATGCGCAGAGTTGCAAAGGCGAGAAATATATAAAAACATATATACATAAAGCAACCCTCGTATTTTCTTAGTCTCGGGATTAAAAAAATTAAAACTTTTGCTTACATATTTTAATAATCGTTAATAAATTTTTTGTCGAATTCGCAAGGAAAACACTTTCAGCAAGTTGTCAAACTGAAGTACTTCAAAAAGTGACTGCGATATCTAACTCTTTACCCAGGGTTGTCAAGAGATAACACAAATTTTACTAAATTAGAAGCACGTGATCAAAAAAAAAGTTTTGTACGCAGAGTTTCATTAACGCATAGAGGAAGAAATATTCAGCCAGAATATACATATTTGTGATAAAAAACTACAAATGTGTTTTATAAGAAAAACTTGGGCGCTACAATTGCAAAATAAAATTATTGATATTTTTTCCATCATATGAACGGCACTCTTAAGATTGTCGGATAATATAAGACTAAAATTGACAAAAACCGTGTAACTTTTCTTACTTTACTCGGCCATTCAAAAACATGTTCCTCTGTAGACCACGAACTTTTAACATTGGAGCTGAAAACCTTATTTAATTTTTCAACTTCGGCTTTAACATTTGTATTAGGTCGGGGAATAAGTTCGTAGCGTTTTTACCGAAGTCTTTTATTTAAGCAAAATATTATGATTATATCAATAAGTTAATCAATTATATATTCGTTGTTGCTGTTTACTACCTTTTCCTACCTCTCGACCAATTTTTTGATGCCGTTCCGCCAAAAATCGCCTAGTCTGGTGTCAAAAAAGTTGTTGAGTCAGTTTTTAAGGACCTCTTTGTTATCGAAGGTGACGCAATTCATATGTTTTGACAGGGAGCGGAAAGATGGTAATCGTTCGATGTAAAGTCCGGAGAATACGGCGGACGCGGAAGAACCTCCCATTCGAGCTCTTGGAGTTCGGCTTTGACGACTTATGGAACATGGAGCCTAGCGTTGTTGTAAAGGAGTATGGTTTGACCATGTCGATTAGGCCTTTTCAGTAGATTAGCCTCATTCACGCAGTGTAGTTGGAAAAAGTAGAGCTCCTTGTTGACCGTGACATTCTTTTCGAGCATTTCCCAGTGCACCATGCCCATATCCTGATTTTCTTTGATTCATTTTCGGCTTTGCCGTGTCTCCTGCAGCCACCCACTTTTTTTTTTTGCTTCATATTGATATATGGACACCATTACTCATGCCGAGACAGAGGCGTATTTTGGGGAGTTCGACAAATCATACTTTTTGGAGGGGTGAAAAAATGGCCGGAGCGTTGGAAGAACTTTATCTTTCTAAAAAAACACTTTTTGAAAAAATTGTGTATTCATTTCTAACACGGGTACTTATCGTATATACTCATTGTGATATTGTGTGCCGTAGTAAACTAAATGTATTGTATAATATTATATTATCGCGAGATACGTTAACTGTAAAACACGTTATGACCACATTTCTATTTTTGTGAAACAAATTGCATCGGTATCTTTTGACGATTTATATATGTATATAATTGGCGCTTTCACCCTGTTTGGGTGTTTGGCCGCGCTCCTCCTATTTGTGGCGTGCGTCTTGATATTGTTCCACAAATGGAGGGACCTACAGTTTCAAGCCGACTCCGAACGGCAGTTTTTTTTTATGACGAGACTTTTCATGACAGAAATACGGAGCTTTGCCATTACCTGCCGAGGACCAACCGCTATTAGAAAAATCTTTTTCTTCATTTCGGCGTTTCACGGAGATTTGAACCTGCGTCTACCGAATAGTAGTCATGCACCAACCTATTCCGCTCGAAGGCCGCTTCTTTTGACGATTTGCTTAAGTTTAATAATTTAGTGTTACTTCAGAAGATCATTACTACTCAGGAACCCAGATATCACAAATATCGACTTATATTTTCAAAATCTTGTCATTCCTTAGACATAGTCCCGATGAAATACAGTTTATTGGTGACTGAACGTCAATACTTTGAGTTTTCTGTCCGTCTTTGGTATAATTCATGTATAAAAAGAACTCATTATTTAACTCCAATCAATGCCTAACTCTACTATTACTACTATTTTTTATTTTTAACTTCAATACTTTCTACAACTTCAACTTTTTTTCTACACGAGTGTGCGTGAATATCCATTGGGATCGTCAACCGCTTGCTAAAGGAAGGATTTGTAGTTCAAATTCAATTTTTATCGGGATCAAAAGGACGTCAGATGTGAACTTAACATATGGATCCAGATTGTAACATTTTCACCATGTATTACACGCATTAATATACTATATACGTATGTGCATATGCAAACATTATAATAGCATTTGCGTAAGTTCACAAAGGAAAGGAGAATACTTATGAATGTATTTACATGCATGTACATATGTACTCTTGTATTTTTCTAAAAACTTTCATACGTAAAAATGTGTATGTGTGATATTTGCATGCAATCGCTTTTTTGCAGGATACTGCATCTGGATTCCACTCTAATGACGTTGCGTTATTTACGCCCAAATCGGGTACGAAAGGGTTAAGCGAGAAAAAAACAAGTTTTTATGAAACTGAGTAATTTAGACACGTTGTTGTGAACATTAGGGTAGGCGAAAATGAAATTTTTGTGACCCTTCACTAAAGCACAAGGGTTATCATTTCTCACATTTTTTGTAAAAAAATGTCTATGCGTTCCTTGGTAACCAAAACTTTAATATTGATGGTTGGACCTGTATAGGTACATCTATGAAGGGCTGGATCCCCATCAATTTGCTTACTGGAGATGTCAGACCAATATGAGTACATGACTGGATGGGATGGTCGCTAAACTTCCCACTCGCAATTTTAATCAATCATAAGTTAATCATAACCAAGGAACCAATTTAACACTTTGCGGTTGTATTAAATTTGTTTGTCGTATTAAATTTCGATATGGGTGTCGTACTGATCAGAATTAATCTCCGTTGAAACAGTAGAAATATGTAAGATTATGAAGTATAAAAAAGATATTAGACATACGTCCGCTAGAGGTTTAAGCTCATATGTAATTAATTAAGAATAATGTGAGAAGAATTACAGTAATCCAAACAGCCATTGTAGATTGAATCATCGTCTTTATACCCTGAGAATATACTTAAACCACCAAACATGTGCCCAGCACGGTACACCCACCTGTGTAATTTGTTTTACCAGAGGAGAAAATAAAACTCAATAAAACAGGAAAAATACTAAAATTTATTGAGGTTGTTGGGCTCAGAAAAATATTTTGAATCTATGAAGAGAGCACAATAAATCCTTCAGGCCGCATTGCTAAATCCCCTTAAAATAATAATAACGAACGGTCTACCCTAGGACAGAGGCGTGTGCTTGTGCTGCGTTAATGATCATAGTGACACTTGTAAAGTTACATTTACATATTTATGTTTGTTGTGGTTTATTTTTTTTTTTTTTTTGTGAGAAAGGAAAGGGTTGAATAAGTGACCTTTTATTTTAATTTAAGTGACATATGTAGAAACCGCCCTCTTGCACCAAAAACGAAAAAAATCAAGAAAATATTTGGGCGCTAAGGCCTACTTATGGTGTTCAGCGATGAGGCTCATTTTTGGCTAGTGGCTACGTCAATAAGCAAAATTGCCGCGTGTGAGCTGAAGATCAACCCGAAGCTATTCAAGAACAGCCATTACATCCATTGAAAACAACCGTTTCAACCGCTGGCGCCAATGCAACATTGAATGGGGAACGTGTCATGATAAATATCTTTTGATGCCCGAATTTGAAGCCGTGATCTCCACAACACTTCGTTTCAACAATATGACGTTACTTGCCATATAAGCCGTGAAACAATGAATTTACTGCCTCGTCGTTTCGGTAAACAATTTATCTCTCGTCTCGGACCAGTGGATTGTTCATCAATATCGTGTGATATCGCACCATTGGACTTTTATTTGTGTGTGTATGTAAAGTCTAAATGCTTTATGGATAAACTAGATTCGATTGAGGCATTGGAAGTCAACATTACTAAAGTTATTCACGAGCTACCTACAGAAGTCTTCCAGTGATTTATTCAAAATTGGTGTTTACGGATGGCCAAATTACGGCGCAGTTGTGACCAACATTTGAAACGGAATATCTTTGTGGTGTGCTTGTTGATGTTTTTATTTTTTTTAAGATTTTACGTTGCCTAAGACCGGCAAGTGGTTTTTATGAGGAGCTTTTTTCATGGCTGAAATACTGTCGACGGTTCGCCATTGTCTGCAGTGGGGCGATCGCTATTGGAACAACTGTTTCTATCTTTTAGGGTTACTTGCCTGGGGTTTCGCACCTACGCACTTCCGACCAACCCATTTGGCTACGAGGGCCGCTATATCGTCTTGAAGTACATGATTAGGTAAAGGTCACATGGTTCAGAAAGGAGAACATACAAATCCAAGCCCTGCCTAGCTGAACACGTACATGGTATCCTACCTGACCCCACACTGCTGATAGTATTTAGAAAGTTTTTTCTTAACAAGCTGTAAGATAATGATTTTAAGAGTCCTAAAATTTCTTAGAAAGTTTAGCTAATCTGTTGGAGTCAAAGTCAATGTTTTGCTCTTTTGAAATAATGCGTATAATGCGTACAATAGTTCCATATTGTACTCTTCTTAAATAAAAACTTGTTTGTATTTAAATTAGCATTAAGATGGCTTCTTGAATCTACAAATCCTTAAAGATTATATACGGGCGCGAAGGAGGCATTCATTCGTTACCCAAAGCTTTTAAGCGTATTTTTATTTTGTTCATACGTTTCGCCATATCTGCTTGAAACATAACGGAATATGAAATAAAACGGAAATAATGCAGGGTTGAATTCCACTTGCCTCACTGCGTGGGATATCTTGTTTCCACCGGGGTGTTTCTTTCACTTCCATTCCAAACACATGTGTTTTGACAATGTGTTGGTGGTGGCTATGATTTTGTTGTTTGTGAGCGATGGTGGTGAGTTTGTTGTATATTTGACTTTCGATGCATTACTTTGACTTGCATGAAATGAAATTTTATAGAACCATGTTTGTAGTAACGCGGCAGCGGTTTAATGCAGTTGTGTTTTCGTACCTTTTCAAATTGTAAAGTGCTGCGTAATATGGTAAATCTGTGTTTACGCTAGTGATAAGATTAGAACGCATAAAGAGGAAGTGAATTAGTAATACTAAAATAGCATGCAAATGAAAAATTTCATGTTTTTTATTTTTAAAATTGTGTCATTCACTCTTATGGAAAACTTTTTGTGAAAGTGGCTTACATACGTCAAAAGATCAATTAAAATCAATTTGATTCAATTCGCGACCGGCGCGCTCGTATGGCCCCAGACAAATCTTAATGCGCATGGGTTTCAAGACACGTACAAATTGACGAATGAGTATGCATAGGTTCTAATTGGACAATAATAAAAGATATATGTATGTATGTACAAAGTGTGCGAAAAAGTGTGTTTGCAGAAAAGCGCAGAATTTGAGAAACAATAACAATAAACAAACTGATTCCACCGATTAACTTACGCATACATGTGTAAATATATAAGAAACAATAGTTTTGAGTAAAGCATACACAATGACTGACGAAAGTTTACACACAATACCGTTGGAGCACAACATCGACTATCACATTATGTCGCTTTTCGAGCGCTTGGAAGCGATGCGCAAAGATTCACATGGCCATGCCATCAACAACCGGCTTTCGAGTACGCAGCAACAGAAACGCAAAATGCAAGGAGAGATACGAACATTGGAATTTTGGAGGTACGGTTTTAGCATACAGACATACATACATACAAATACAGTAAGACAATTGTATGTACAAGGTGGCGCAAAATTAATCACCTTATCGAGCAGACAAGTAATGGTATAGTAAAAAAGTGATTAAAAAAAATTAATGATGATTGATGAATGATGATTAATTTTGCGCCATCTTGTACAAATAATTATGATATTTTAACTATTAATATATAAGATATTATTTTATTATAATTATATTAAATAGCATTTTTACAATACAGTAGGTTCTGTTTTTATGCGGTAGATACGTTCCGCAAGAAACAGCATAAAAAAAAACAGCATAAAAAAAGCTACTAGTTCTATAGTAAAACTATAGATACGTTTCAAATGCTAAAACCGCATAAATCTGAAATAATCGCATAAAAAAGGGCACTAGTCCCATATTATTACTATAGATACGTTCCATAGACCGCATGAATCTGAAATAATTAAATAAAATCGCATAAACAAAATATTGTATCTTTGAAAATTATATCTTTATATATCTTCCATACTTGTAGGGTTAGCATTTCTGATGTAATCTGTGATGAGTTTTTGCTTAGCTGGTTTAGAATCTTGTTTATATGTACAATTCCCGATAGGTCGACATGCATTTTGTAATTTAAAAAAAAAACCGCACTATTTCAAAACCGCATAAAAAAAGCCGCATAAAAACAGAACCTACTGTATATACAATATATACATATATACATACATATATATACATACATATGTGAATACAATTGGCGCTAATGCCAAGTACCCAATGGCGGAAGATAGTGTTTTATGAGGAGCTTTTCATGGCAAAAATACTCTTGGAGGTTTGTCATTGCCTTCCGAGGCACAAAATAAATCACCCTAACTGAAGATTTTTAATTTTTGCCAATGGCGTTGTACATCAATCATATTTGGCAAGTGTGAACTAGGCATCTACAGTAATCAAACAGACAAACAATGGAGTGCTCAAAGATTTCCATCACTAAAAATTATTTTCCTGTATTTAGTAAAATAGTTATTGAAAAAAAAACTTTGGATGAGTAATTTTGCGCCACCTTAAATATATTATATATATATAATAAAACCTTTTATATATATATAATATACCTTTTATCTTTCACTTTTACTTAGTAACCTAATCAGGAATAAAATGCCAGGCATCTACTTGTGGCTATTCAGGCATCAAGCGGCTATTTCGTGGAGGAAGATTTCTTGGCTTCTTATTTTTGTTATATTTTTGAAAAAAAATTAGTTTAATTTTCAATTGAAAATTTTCAAAAATGTATATATGTATGTATAGTCTTTTAATTTTTTTTTTAATTTTCAAAAATTCCTACATAACAGTATTTTTAAGTTAAATGCAAGTTCCTTATAAATTAAAAGAAATGGTCTTTCAATAATATTTAAATCAGTTTCTATTAAAATGAAACAGATAATCATAAAAAATATTAGCTAAATTTTCAAAGCTTCTAGTTACATAGATACTTTTGTAAGTAAATATTTATTTGCAAACAAATTATGGATAAATTGGGTAATCTTGAGATTTCTAAAACTTCAGTAGGAAGAAGCAGATTTCTTAAGGCGACCTGTAAACGGCCATATTTTCCCTGATTTTCATTAAAATTATTTAAAATGAAGAACTCAATATATTTTTTTCAAAATTGGCATATAGTTTATTTATACGTTAAAATATTATACATTTTTTTTATTTTAATCATTTAAAATCGTGTACACTCAATTCTTCGAGGAAGTTCGCAGCGGGCTTCTCAATCGGCGGGCATTGTAATATTGGCGTCAGTGACCTGAATACAAAAGTCCAAACATTTTTTTGTTTATTAATGTCATAGTTTCTATATGAATTAAACAAAAATGGAAACAAATCGCGGAAGAAAATGCTTAAAAAAAATGAATTTTGGGGCGAATTTTCCTACTATTTTTGCTTCAAAAAAATTAACTTTTCGAGTTATCGTGTACGCCAATTCGAAAAATATAGCTTTGAGAAAAACGCGTCTACAACAACGTAACTATTTCTCTCCCAGCGCTCGAACGCAAAGAATAGAGTCGTCACGATTGACGATCTATAGAATACGAAATACTTAAATTTACGTTATAAATTTTTTTTTTGACATATTCTTAAAGGACTATATTAACATTTTATGAAAAATAAAAAAAAAAATTGTTTTTCGAAATTTTACAGGTATCTGTCCCCTTAACTGAATTAAAATTATAAACAAATTGATTGAACTTAAAATACAATCGTTATTTTGTATTGTTGCGACGCATGCTTTTGCTCCATAAAACTATAAGTTCCTTCACTTTTAGGATAACATCAAAATAAACACTACAAATTGGAGCAGAAGCTCTGCCAAACAGCTAAAAATTGCATACACACGTAATGGGATTAATTGCACCAACACTTTATTACATATTCAAAATAATGTCAAATTTTATAATAGCTGTGGTTGTTGAAATGTTAGTCTTGTTTTTTTTACTCGCATAGCAAATCAATATTTATTACGAACCGAAAAATGCAAGTGGTAAGAAAAGTTTTTAATTAATAGAAAAATGCATTTTGATATACACCTACGTACAAGGCGAATCTATTCAAAGTGATTGCAGTAGTATAAAAAAAAATTACATGTACGTATTTGGTTTTTGCTTATGACTTTTAGTTTGTCAAAGCAATTCGCTTTGAGAGAAATAATTTATTTTCAGTGAATTTTTGATGATTGAATTGAAAAATATAAACAAAATCGTGATTCTGCTTTAATTGCTCTAATGCAAAGGCAAAATATCTGAAGATATGCCGCAGCTAATGGAGCATATCGCTATTATTTACAAAATGACTGAGGAATTCGATGAAGGGCAGGGATATCTTAACAGATATACCGAGTCATTTTTATGACTGGATGAAAAATGGTTCATTCCTGTTCTTGACGATGTTTCATAATTTTTTTTCCATTTCGTTAACTAAATTTTGTTAAAATCAATTTCCATAAAATTATGCCAGCATAATAAAAATGGTCCATTTCCGTTCCAAAAAATACTTGCCTATGTTTCATAATTTTTTTCTTTTTATTAAAATTTTATTTCTTATAAAAAAATTTGATTTTTCATTCACAAAATGTTATTCAAATTAATTTTCAAAAAAATTGCCTACTAGTATATAATTTTAAACAATTTTAAAATCAAAATGTAAACAAAATGAACATCTCATTTTGACAATCCCAAATCCAAGCTAAATCAATTATCTAATCAGCTATTCTACTGTTATCACCTTGAATAGATTCGCCTTGATGGACAAAAGTCTGAATACACCCCCTATTTTCGCTGCTTTGGAAGTTCAAAAAGTTAAAGATTGGCTGCTTTGCTATGCACCAAACCACTTAACCTCATCACCCCAAAGCTCAAATTTAAATATTATTAAACGTGTATTGGAAATTTGGAAAACAAAATTAGAAAAAAAAATTTGGTTTCTAGTGCTGCTAATAACAGAAACTTGGAACGGTTGTTTTTATCCGGCACTTCTCATAAACGCAAATAAAACTCTGCGTGAACGTTCCTTTCCACAGTTTTTTTTACATATATATCTAAGAGAGTGTCTAAAACACAACAAAAAAAAATCACCATTCAGCTTATACTAAAAACAAAAATACACAAATTAAAAATTTCTCCTATAGTGAAATTGAAAAATGCATTTCCTGCTTTTCACTAAATTTCCCTCCACATCCAAGTTGAGACTTGCAAAAAGCATTTGTGAATTTTTTCTACAATTTTAACGAAATATTAGAGTTTGGACAATGTCGCCAATGCCGCCAATGTTTCTTACATACATATATACTGAGTACTTGCGTGTTACAACTAAAATCATTTTTCCATTCAATTAATGGTTTTTGGTGCATCATAATTTGAGTTTATTTATAAATTATGTAAATGCCATTGCTTCATCGATTTACGCAGCCGATTGCAGACACACCTACACGCTCATGCAGATGTGTTGGTATATTTGTGCACGTCTGTAGCACAATGCCACTGTGACCGTCCGACCGGTTACTGGAGCTTCACTTGCTTATTGTTGAATGTCACTATCATTTGCAGCTGTTGCACTCAATTTTCCAGTAAAAAATACTGTCATTCAGCACAAGCAAGGCGATGGAAAAATAATTTTGTGTTGTATTTTTTTTTTGCTGCTTCATTTTTTTCGAAGCGCTGGCCAATGTTGGTGAAGACACCGTGTGGGGCGAGTATATCAATATGGTAACAACAAACAATGAATTCCACTCCAACTCCACTCCGAAACAGCTGCACATTTTTTATTTACATACACATACATACATACACAAGCAAAAATATATGTAGGCGAGAATATGCACCAGCTTATGTACATATATATCAGTGAATATGTATGTATGCATACCTTTACTTACTATTCGTCGATTTGTAATTGCATACCTATGTACATATGTACATATGTGTGTATGTATGCATTTCATTTGATGATCAATAATCATTACATATGTACATGTAATCACTACATTGTAATGTCATGAGCAATTTAAATTTTATTTCATTAATTTATATACATACATATACACACACACTATGCGCGTAATATACCTACATTTGTATGCACATACATATGACTTGATTTTTTCAACGAATGTATATTTGTTTTTCATTTTATTTCTTTATCACTTTCTTCTTGATCGGCCGACAGATCCATAATCAGCGAATGCTTGGCGTCCTTCTTTTATGTGTTCATCGTTTGCGGGGCGGCAGCTGGCGCCGGCGTAGGTGCCAGCGTTTCTTCAGTGCTGCTGGCAACCGCTTTGGCTTCTGGACTGGCAATGGCAACACTAACTCAGTGCTTTATTCACATATCGGGTAAGTGGAAGAGATTAATTTCTTATGTGCACACAATTTATAAACATACACATACGAGTACGTACATATGCATGTATATGTGCCTCTGAAGATGTTTCATATATTTTAAAGCAATGAGAATAAGACAGTTGAAATTGGTTAGGGTTGGATAAAGTTTCTGAATAATATTTCTCAGAATTCACGAGAGCTTGTGAACTCGCACAATAAAAACACAAACAGAAAAAACTTTTGCAACTTACCAGGAGACCAACTTCCAGGACAAGAGCGCACTGCTGTATACCACTTGCAAGTTGGGAATTCACTTTCGACACTCTGGTGAAAGATGGAGGCAAAACACAGCTTGACAAGTAGACTAGTCGCGCAGAACGCTGAGGGGGAAGTAATGATTTCTTTTGTTCTCTTTACCGCACTAAACAAAAGCTGCCTTCTTCATTTGGGAACACCATCTTTAGCTACTCTAAATCACGTAGTGCATACTGTACTTAAGGAGACAGATGACATTCATGTGGGATACTACAAAAATATTTCAATAAGGGAAATTAGTAACAATTAATGAACATCCATATCCACTCTAAGTTGCCACCTCTCTCGGAGGCAGCCACTTCGATAGTCTCTCTTTTTTGCAGAAACTTTTTCTAAAATATGTAGGAATATTTTCAGCCTGTCAATTTAAAAGTATCATGGCAAGATTTTCAAACCACCAAGCGTTAAACGTCAAAAAGATGGTTTTTAAGAAAATTAATTCAATGCTAAAACTTTTATAATTAAATGGTTTTAAAATATAATTTTTTATTTCAATATTCATCAATTTAGAGGTATCGGATTTTAAATTGAAATAAAACAATGAAAATTAATGGATTGTACAATATTTACTATTTTTGTGTAGATAAAGACAATCCTTTTCAAATATTAGCCGCAACTGCACTGTAATTCGGCCATCCGTAAACAACAAGTTTGAAAGACTCGCTTGAGGACTTCGGTCGGTATAATCCACCCGCATAGTGCCTTTTCTAATGCGAATTTAAAGAGACATTTCCAACCCACTGCTGAGATGCCTTCCAATTCTTCAAACTGTGGCGCCCCGAAATATTTCAAGCGTGTTTTGACACCCGTAAAGGAGATGCTCCCTAGTTTCCCTTGAGTCCTGCTCCTTACATTCTCTGCATTCCACGCTATCGAAGATTAATATCTTATAAGCATTCGTTGTCAGCACCTCTATCATAGTTCTACACTCTCTTCGTGTTACTGATAGTATAAGTCGAGTACGACTGTGATCGTCTTCTTAACACATTTACTTTGCATTCCTGCAAGTGGACAGACTCTCCCATCTTGTCCAGAATTTTCCGAACATGTTTTCGTCTAGTTCGTTGCACAATGTTCTTATTTACTTTGGAATTTCGTTAACAAGATCCGAAGATAGAGAGACCCCGTTTTTCGCTGCATCGTCTACCATCTCGTTCCCTTCAATGCCCTTGTGGTCTGGGAGTCAATAGAAATGCAGTTTACAATTCCCTGCCAACCTCTCTACTGCCTTCCTGCTTTTAACAGCGATCTTGGAGGTTATACTAAACGACGTAAATGTTTTAATGGCTGCCTATTTATGCAAAGGTTAACCTTGGAGTTGGTCCCAGTAGTAACACAGACTACTACTGAAGTGGAAAGAGTACGCGCTGTTTTTGTTGAAAGGGGGACGATGTGTTGAGCGTCTTCCGACGACTGACAAGTCCAAAATAAAGGGTCTCTCAAAAAAGCACCAGATGTTGTTTTAAAATAAAACATGTAAAAATGTAGAATTTTTGACATCTAGAATTATTCATTACTGACATCTAGGCGTCACTTTTGAAAGATTCAAATATATAGAAAATGTGCCGACTTCCATAAGTTGACAAAGTGATTTCAAATATTTACATACAAATGTCTGTATTTCATATAGAATACGAATAGTAATAATAAAGCAAAGTAAGAAAGTAGTAGTTGTATTATTCCAAACATAATTCAATTAGATGCCGTTTACATCACTCACGTTAGGGTGATAAGAACTGAGATTTGAAGGCTAAGGCAATGAACTTTGAAACAAACAAAAAATGAGTTTTTAAGACAAAATATGATACTTTAAATCCTTCAGATAAAAAAAATTGCTACTCGAAACAAAAATGTCAATATATCATAATGTAAGAGCCGATCATAATACCGAAAGATATAACGAAAAACATAAAAAGGAGGCCGCTAGATTTCGCAAAAAATGCTCGAAATTACCTTGCAAAAATACTTTAGGCTCAGAGGTATTGGCACACGTTTTTTCGGCACGGTCGATTGTAAATATGTATATATTAAACTTTTGCGTGCGTTTGTACGTATTTACATAATATGTTAAAAAAAAAAACATTTTATGTTCATTGTTTTAGCAAATGCAAGTTGGTATTTTTATTTTAATTACATTAATTTTTTTATTTGTCATTAACAGGTGCCCATGTAAATCCTGCTGTGACTTTGGCTGCATGTATCATACGCGCCATATCCCCAGTTCGTGCTGCTATGTACATAACGGCTCAATGTGGCGGCGGCATAGCTGGAGCGGCTTTACTTTATGGGTAAGTGGAGCATGTTTTGAAATACATACGAGCAAATACATACATATATGCAAATAAAAAAATCAAAATGAATATGGAGTGGGAATAAAAGTTGAAGCTCTCCAACCACAAAAGTGCAACCGCACACTTAACCACATACAAACACATATGTAAATATGTATATTTACATATTTCGACAGACAAATGTGCATGTGCAATTACACACAGTTATATCCCTTGAATGTTTCCGAAGATTTTAGTAACAAACGAAAATTTCCAAAAATATTAATTTTAAATTTAAAACAATTCACGTTTTGGCGAAAGGTTCTTACCGAAGCGACCAAAAAGATATAAAGTTAAAGCGTTTCCACGACAGTCGGTTCTGCGTTACCGAAACGATTTCTGTTCAATAAGGTTTGACCAGACATCATGTCGTACAACCCTTTCGCTTACTTTAAAAGAAGAAAAATTGTGCATAGATGGCGTTTCAAGTGAATGGCGAGCGTTATCGATCCATGCTGACTAAATTATTGTTTCCAAAAATTAATCACCTAAACTAATGTATGGTTCCAAATATATGGCGCAACTTGCTATTGACGTCATACGGCCAGATTTATTGGAAAAAGCAGTCAAAAAATTGACTCATCATGACAAGGTCCATTGTAACTCGCAGCTTCTGCGGGCATATGACGAATATCAAATTCAAAAAATAAATACCATGAATTTATCGACCAGATTATAATAAAAAAATCCATTTCAACAATATTTTTGATTTTTATTATCATTCAAGTTCTTAAAAAACACCCTGTACTTGAATATCTTTTCGTCTTGCTCTACCGCATAATCTTTTAATTTTATTAGCTAAAGTATTTACGAGGATTGGTTCTGCAATGGCGAAGGAAGCGTCATCTGAAACTGTGCGGAAGCCGCAGAAGTCAACAAAGCGCTTGGACGATAGACGGATATTTTTCAGCAATTTACGTTCGATATAGCAGACCAAATCGGTGCAGTCTGTATGTAAATATACATACATTTATACATACATATAAATTATACATACCTACATACCACCCAGCAAGAAGAGTGGTGGTCAGGTTACCCTGCACATGACCGCCACGCGTGGTCGTTAAACTGTCACTAGCCCCGCCCCTTTACAATCACTTTGTTAAGGCCGTTGGGAAAATTGTGCCAAATTTTTTGTGTACGTGTGATTTTTTATCCCTTTCATACATATGGATTTGTTTGCCAGTGCTAGTTTCATATAAACGTAGCGACGAACAAAATAACTTTTAGGCCAGCGGCGACAGCACAGCGCGATAGCCCAGCGGCTAGCAATGTGGGCTTCCGATCCGAAATCCTTGGTTCGAATCACAAAAAAATTTTTTTTTTTTATACATTTATTTCATTTTGTTTTATGATATGTTTATGAGCAGATTTTTTTCATGGTAGAAATACACTCGGTGTTTTGCCATTGCCTGCTGATGGGCGACCGCTATTAAAAAATGTTTTTATTAATTTTGCTTTCACCGAGATTCGAACTGACGTTCTCTGTGTGAATTCTGAATAGTAGTCACGCACCAACCCATTCGGCTACGGCGCTTATTTACTTTGATTGATGCAAAAATGAGTAAAAGTATTTGAATGAACTTTGCTTACTGCTTACACATTTGCCAAAGGTTGACAATTTGATTCTCGGCCTACTTTGATATCAAAAAGAGAGAAAATATATCTTTTTGACTTATTGCTTTGACAGCCACTTGCCGTTTTTTTTGTTTTTTTTTTCTATTGATGCAAAAATGAGAAAAAATATATGAATGAAGTTTGCTTACTGCTTACACCTTTTCCAAAGGGGACGGAACATAAAAAAAAAGTCGATTTCCAAAGAAATACGAGTGCATATGTGTTTGTAACATATAAAAAAGTGTAATTGTGTGAGAGTTTCGGTCACGCAGGTTTTGCTGGGCAGTATATTGACATGATATGAATAGATGAAAATTATTTCAACCTTTTATGTCTGTATGTGTGATCAATAAGCACATGTGTATGTATGTGGGGTGATCGTTTGAATGCAGAACCACAAGTATGCGGTTTATGAACGATTACCATCATTTCTCACTTCCAAAACCGTAATTGCGTATATTTGCTGGGAAACGTATATACATATGTACACATGGTACATACATATATGCCCTCGGAGGTTAGTCACTGTATAACTGGGGCTGACTTTTGGATTATAAGCAAACAAATCTGCTGTGTAGTACTTCTTTTAAAGACTGTTACATTCGGTACTACTTGGGATCCTACTATGAATGGCTTGTAACATTCATATATGTATGTACACAATTGTCGTGTACATCCTTTGTTCGGTGTCTAGCCACACTTCTCCCTCAATTTATGGGCTGCCTTACGAAAAAGGTTTTTATAACAAGCTGTTGCCATTGTCTCTCTGCCGATAATATTCGGCTATTAAAAACACTCTTTCTATCATTTGATATGCATACCCACTGTAAACTCTGAACTCGGTATCAATCGAATGGTTATCATAATCAAACCCTCGGCTACGGCACCCGTTGTCAATACTTCAAGCTCTTTTGCTACGACTATAAATAAAATAACAATAAAATATATAATATAATCACTTTGTTACACATCTCGCTAATAGCGACATCTGACCTCGGAGTAGGACAGTATCAAACCCGAAAAGTAACCTGTAGAGTTGGATCGATGATGCAATTTCTCTCGTACAACAAATTTACTTGTAGATTTCGCGGCAAGTCTTCTCACTTCGACTTAGTTGCTTATAAAATTTATTTTCCGGACTGTTCTTTTAGAACTCGGAAAAAGTTGCAAAATGTGAATCGGTTTGTATGATAATGACATTCAGTTTGCCACGGTTAGTTGACCACAGTGTAAATGCATACGGAAAAAGTTCTCATAAGAATATAATGCGATCGATTTGGTTTCGAGTGGTGGTTATTTTTATGCCATAATATGGGGATACATACTACGAGGTTTTTGGGACCCTCTCAAAGAAACACGTAAACACAATAAAACCATGAAAGAAATTTGTGCAATAGTTCGCCAATCTCGAACAACCATTTCAAATATAATAACTCGGCATACAAATGACCCAGAGTGTGAAATGGTCCTAGGAGCGGGCGGCCCATAGTGTTATCAATGCGCCAAAAACGAGAAGTAATGAAAATGATTGGAAAATAACCAAAACCTTCATAATCATAAACTGTGAGGGATATGTCTGGGATCCATGTGCTCCCTCGCCTTGCCCTTGGAGGGCTGAATTCTATCGATTATAATGCCCCAGTTTCCAGGAAAAAACCATGATAAACAAGGGGAATCAAACTCCCGATGAACGTCCTTTAGTGTTTGTCTATATACTGCCTGGCTCAGTAGTTATAAATATGATTTGTTCTGGATATAGTAGTTGAAGAGATGCCTCCTGACGTGCCTGAGAGGTGGCTCAACCTCTAGCAGCTTGCGCTTTGGTCTAAAGTCACGGTGTGGGGGATATAGGTCGGCTGCTGGAGCTGGCAACATTTATTTGAATATTTTAAAAGAAAAGTTGGCAAAAAGTACGCGGAAGTTTGGCAATGAATCCGATTACTATTTTCAACAAGATAATGACACCCAGCATACAGCCGAAATCGTTCGCTTGCGGATCGTTTATAAAACACCTACGTAAACATTGAAAATACCACCCCAATCACCGGATCTTATAGAACATTTGTGGGATCATTTGGATTAAAACGGTTAGAAGAACACCACATAACCTCAAAATATAGGGCTAGATAAGTATTATTGGAAGAATGGCGGATTGTTGGTCCCGATGTAACCAAAAAGTTGGCCCACTCAATGCAGAACCGATGGCACGAAGTTCTTATATCTAAATAAGAACATTCAAACTCTTAAAAACTCTGATTTAAATTTATATTTTCTACGCTATTGTTAAACTGCAGGCCCAATGCACACTGACTTTGCTTGATTGGCTTCGATAACTGAAAATATGAGTAGAACTACGCTGAAATATTATATATGAAATGAGACCAAATAGCAGCTTTGAATGACGCCTTGTTTTTCATTTAATTTGATTTGGTTTAGCTTAATTTGTGAATTTTAGGCAGATTAGAGATTTGCATTTGCTTTTCAGAAATGTTTGAAGAAAATTTAATAGTGGCATTGAACAGCATACATATACATATGTATGTATGTGTATATCATTATTGTATTGTTCCTCGTATCTTGCAAGTTTGCGCAAAGCTGGAAGTGACTACGTTTTTGTCGACCTAATCCTGTACATTTTTACTATTAAAAGACAAACTCGCAATATTTTTTCATAGCTCCTAATTAACATCATGATTCAAAAGAATTATGTATTATTGAATATGGTTAACATATCTGTTTCCTTTTTTCCTATTACGAATCATCTGATTGTTATGACAGCGTGCAGAGCGCCCATTTGGCCAGACAAGTTTTCAAAGCCAAGCAAAACAAGTACAGCAAGCAAAGCTAACCTGCATTGGGCCGGCACCTTTATTGGCGAATACTTTTGTCCAAATGAAATAACTAAGGAATAGATTAGCTGTATTCGAACCAACCTGTGAAATAACAGCCATATTTTTTTATTTTTTTTCCAAGCAAGGGAAATTGGAATTAATTTACACAGTAGTTCTTTTGAAATTACATGAATGTATTATAAAATGCGTAAAAAATCTTTAAATTTAATTTTGCATTTAAATTCTGTGTTCATGGTTCCTCATGCAGTAAAGAATCCAAGTGACGATCACATTTGTTCATGTGTGTACACGCATACATACATGCATGCGTACGTATAAAAAGTGAGTGATCTCAGGTAGCTGAATTACCTTTGGAACAGAAAAATATTTTTACATGCATACACGCACATACATATGTATGTATTTATTTTATCCATTTATAGATATTTTTACAGCCTACCTGTTATTTGATATTTACCTTTGCACAAATCATATCCTTTCAAATGCATGCTACGGGCTACGCACTTACACACGTATATGGTTGACATCCTGTTTGGTTCTTTGAAATGCCAACACATTTCTCTTCTACGCACTGTACACAATCATAGAGAATAAATAGTTACGCCTAAAGAAAACATCTGCTTGGAAGATTTAAGCAAACGAGTTCTGAAGGATTCCACCCTCGATCATTGTGCGTGATAAAAGCGAACAGGAAAGGAAATATGTATGGAAAATACTGGATATAGTTTTCTGTGCAACATATTTTCATAGATTACCAAAACTCAATTGGTACAGTTTTTTCTATTTTGCCATAGTATGCATGTACATACATATGTACATATGTATGCGCCTATAGTTGAAGATCGTTGAGCACCACTTATTTCAAGGATAAAAATGTGTGTATATGGGGAAAGGCACATTAGGGATACGTATGTGTATGTGTTTGTGCATTGCGGCAGTGTAAAATCAATCCATTCACATTAATGTGCGGGATAATAGTCATTTTAAATATACATACATATGTAGGTATATATGTGAATAATTTTTGTATGTATACTCCTATGTATAAGTTCGCTGCCGAGCCCAACACGTGTTCGGAATTTTGTAATTTGTATCGTCCTTTTTTTGGAGGCTTTGTGCAATTTTTTATTAAAATTTAAACTCCAATCTACGTTTATATATTTTTGGTGGTCGTGCATATGTATGTACATATGTATGTATGCAAGTACGAGTATCGTGCGAGAGGAGTCTGCTCAACATCTGTTTCGTTTCGAATGGTGCACTAAAAAAAATTATGTTTCAAATATACATATGTACATACATAAGTATAAGTTCATAAAAATGTGGCACATGAATATATAAATGTATAGAGAATACGGCCGTTTTTTCTGCTTCTGTTTTTTTTTTTTTGTTGTTTCTTTTCGTACCACTTATCCATCCAACGCACTTCGTTTTTCGCTTTTCCCTTTTGCAAGACACGTTCTGTCGATGAACTCACTTTTGGCGCTCATCCTCCGCAGCTGCATTTGGGGTTTTGTCTTTTATGCGTTTGCATCTGCGCGCTTTACACTTAAAGACATCGGATTAATGATTCGAAAACATGTGGCAAACCGGAGTCAATACAAATAAGTAAATTCGTTCCGGACTGAACTTTACATACCTGCGCATATTTTAGTAAAATTTTATTTAGATGAGCTGTTAATTTCAGGATTGAAACAGCGCAAGGGAGACGAACGGAAATTTAGTCTCGAATATAAAAAGTGGGCATGGTTTTTATATGATTTCAGTAATATTAACATATGCATGTATTTGGATCTAAATCAGGTGAGGTGTACGTGTACCAAGTTAGGACGACTTTTATTGAGTTGCTATCGAAATACGCACTTGTATCCAAGAGTGGACGTGGCAATATCCAATTTTCAAATGTTTAGTTGTGTCGTACTTCTCATTTTGGGTTCATCATTTGTAACATGTATTATGAATCATCATAACCATTGCTTCCACCACATCGGTTTTTCACTCTGATCGAACTTCCACCTCGCTTTTCCAGTTTGCAAGTTTCATTTTCCGCAGGTCGGCTATGACATTGTCAACCCAGCCTTTATTACGTCTCCCTCGACCTCGACCTACGGAACACTAGTTGCCAATACCATCTGATTTGTTGAATTTTTATAAATCGTATTGCGTTTCCATCATTCAATGTATCAATGCGTAGAGCTCGTGATTGTATCTTATTCGATATGTTCCGTCATATCGCCGGAAGGGACCATTTCTTTCAAACCTCAGTATTTGGTCGATGTTTGCTGTTTTAAGTACCCATACCTCACTGCTGTATGCTAGTATGGGTCTTATACACTGCCATCCTTTGAGCTCTTGAGAATATGAAAATGATGATGGAAAATTATGAATCATTTTGCTTTATTTGCAACAGAGGTATCAGGTTTTTTGCTTTTCTGAAAGTTGCCGTTATGTGGCGGATGGGCGTGATTATCGACCGAACTGGATTGCGATCAAATTTATCAATGTTCAGCCGAAACCGACCCGAGCCGCAAGTTTTCGAAAAATCATTTTTTTTTTTACTTTTAGATCAAAAGTACATTAAAAATACAAGAATAAAGTTTAAAAAGACATACGCACATACTATATATGTAAGTTATCGTCCGAAAGATTTGACGATGTAAAAAAAACACAAGTTTTCTTGGTCGACAGACCTTTATTCTTCAGATTCCTTTTTACAACTCAAAACTTAATACTAAATCTGTCCTTAATATAGCTTATTTCTACTTGTGTCAGCATTTTTGATAATTGATTTCATCGGCGCATGCCGGATGTTTATTGCTTATTGATTTTGTTGATCGAAGTATCAGTATGTTTGGATATTGTGATTTTTATTGGTAAAGCTAGTTCAGCATTTTTTACAATTGCTTTACATCGGCGCATGGCGGATGTTTATTACTTAAACTTATATTTATTGATAAAGCTAATTTTGCTGATCGAAGTGTCAGTATATTTGGATATTGATTTTTATTGCTAAAGCTAGGTTCAGCATTTTTTACAATTGCTTTACATCGGCGCATGGCGGATGTTTATTACTTAAACTTATATTTATTGATAAAGCTAATTTTGCTGATCGAAGTGTCAGTATATTTGGATATTGATTTTTATTGCTAAAGCTAGGTTCAGCATTTTTTATAATTGCTTTACATCGGCGCATGGCGGATGTTTATTGCTTACATTGTTGCGTTTGTTTATTCAGCATCTGAGATGTTGCAATTGCATTACGGGTGTGGGTATAACTTAAGTGGTGCTAACTTGTATGCGTGTATGTACCATGAGACTATACAACAACATTTTATTTTATACATAAAAAAAACTGCTATAAAATATACATACATATCATACATAAGTAGATACATACGTATCACGTAAGCTTAATTCAATTTCAACCTCGAAAATTTTCCTGTATGTCAGAGAAAAGACGCGAAAATTTTACTCAAAATTTCGAATGAATGCATTCATTCATTAGATCAGGAATTAAAAAATACAGGAGTGTGCAGAAAAACTAAGAATTGAACCGATGCAATTACTATTTATCGAGATGATGAAAGCAAAGTGTAAATGTTTAAAGACTCCCACGAATATTTTTTTTTTTAGTTTTAGCCACCATCGCCGGCTCATTTCATTTGTTAACACCTGCAGTTAATTGCACCAGCGAACAAATATTTATTGAATGAAATCAACTGAGGAAAATATTATTTTCAATATTCAACAACTCCCGAATTTCAAAGGTACATTGTTTATCACTAATAATTGTGAAAAATAGCAATAGCAGGCAATGACAAACCTCCGAACGTATTTCTGCCATGAAGAAGCTCCTCATAAAAATATCTGCCGTTCGGAGTGGGCTTTAAACTGTAGGTCCCTCCATTTGTGGGACAACATCAAGACGCACGCCTCAAATAGGAGGAGGAGCTCGGCCAAACACCCAAAAAGGGTGTACGCGCCAATTATATATATTGTATATACATATATGTATATATACATATATATATAATGGCAGTCGCTACTCGACAAACAATGGCAAGCCTCCGAGTGCATATCTGGAAAACTGTATAAACCTTCATGTGTGTATGTTAGATTATCAAAATACTCTTATGTACATATGTGCCACGGTCTGAAATTGAATATCGTTTTTGAAGCGCTGCCTCATTTAACAGTGGAAATTTAATATCCGAATCGGATGTGGATAAAAAAGCACTAAAATAATATAATTTTAAAGAACTAATTTTGAAAATTTTCATCTCAGGTCATACTCAGTTTGATAGCAACTGAAATGCATTTTAAATATTCGTAAAAAAGTGATGTGAAATGTTTATAATAGGGGGTCCAAATCTTAAGTGGTTCAACATGAGGGTAAGTTATTATTAAACTGCACTTGCACGTAATACATAGTGCTTACTTGTGCATACATACATACATACATACATACGTGCATTTGTATGAGTTAATTATGCAGGAATTTTGTACGCACTTGTTAAAACAATTCACTTTAAGTGGCATATCGTTTTTGTTTTAGATCAAGCGAGGTAATAAGAGCAGTACGAAAGACTGCTGTCTTTTTGGAAGTGCGTGCCCCTCAGAGCAGAAAGCTAAAATGCCCCTTTTTCACTATTAAAGGGGCAATTACTTGAATTTTTTGTTTGTAATACATGTAAGATTAAAAATTATTTTTGGGAATATTCTCCACTATGAAAAACTATCAAATCACATAAATAATTATTTTGTTTCTAACTCTGTATATCTGTTTTCTGTATGAGCGCACCAATTTTTTTTTAATAAATAATAATTTGGTTTTTTGTGCTTTAAATTTTTCCTCAAAAATAATGATTATTTTTTTTTAGTTTTATTTTTTTGATCGAAAATAAAACAAATTTCCTAGCGTTATTTTATCCCGCATAAATAAAACACTATTTAACAAAAACTTATTTAACATTCGAATTTGCTGAAGATGTTTTAGTACACAAACTATCGAGAGTATCGGCACATTGTTAGATGTCCGATACTGCCCTAAAGTTACATTGTCCTTTTTGATCTCGCCCGACCCAATGTTTTCCAAATTTTAATTGTGAATGTCAGAGATTTAAAACGGAAAAAGACATAGGCCCCTATTATGAGCAACATTCGATCTTCGATTGTAGTCGAAAGTGCTGATCGAACGAATTTTCATTTGGTATTATGGTGCTCATTCGTTGAAGAATAGAACTATTGTGAATTGCGATCGCTCGACGCATTTACAATAGATAATTTTTTCTCAGCTGATACAGCAAATCAAAATAAAAGAAAAACCGATTGTGTTGAAATTCTTTGCTAACATTATTTTTAAAAGTTAAAAAAAGTATTTTTTGTGAAAATGAGTACAACGGAGTTGTGGTTCGACGATTCATCGAACGATGAGAGATTAGTGGAACTAGCTAGAAGTAGAAAACAGTTGAGGGACGCATCCAACCCCCTAGAAATGGCTTCCACTGAGTAAATTTAGAATTTTCAAAATGTGTTGACGTACTTAATATTACAGAAATTTCCTTACAGATTTTTAAAGAACTTTAGATTATCTAACTAGGCGTTTGTGAACCTACTGTCGAGTACAGAAAACCAGTTGCAGCAATGCACCCGAGCCAAATTGATTCCAAATATGTTAAAGCTAGCCACAGTTCTGCGATTTTGTGCTCAGGGGTCATACCAATTGAGTATTGGTAATGAGGTATGCTAGGACTTGCTCAACCCACTGTGTACGATGATGCTGAAGATATTGAAGTGGAGTCAAATAACGGAGAAGTAGAAACATAAGAAATGAAATTTTGAGAATATTATAGAAAAATCTGAAAAGTATTAAATAGAAACCTTTACGCCACAGTTTCTGTTTTATTTTTGTTTTAAATTTTCTTTATTCAGTTATTCGTCATTCGAAAAAAATATGTATTTCAGTTCCTCTACGTATTTCAGCCCATACCTGCCAAGGGAAAATAAATATGTATTTCTATAAACATCGCAAACAAAAACCATTATTAAGCTTAATCCATTTTGCTGCCGTTCTCACTGGTGGTCCCAAGCAATTCAGCTCCGTTGTAAATTCCTCCCATTTTTTTGCTGCTTGAACTTTGGTGCAAACCCCTTTTGCGAATTGTGGATTCGCCTTTCTAATTGTTGTTTGGTACTAACGACTTTCGACCTGCATAAAATTAACAAAATTAGTATATATTTATTATTTGGTTACTATAAAACCATAAATAATCGCAAACAATTTACACTTTAACAAGTTTTCGCACAATACGCTACACAATCGAAAGCAAAATTGCATTCGACTCTAAATTCGGTAGACAACGAAAATTTCGATAGGGTTGCACCGCTCATAATACCAAATTGACATTCGATTTTCGATCTTCGACAACCAGCGAATATCGAAGATCGAATGTAACTCATAATAGGGGCCATAATCTACATACATAAATAGTTTTTGTATAACACTGCGCTAATTGCACTGCATATTGTTTTTTGTTTCCAAATTTTTTTTCGGAAATGTCTGTTTTAAATCTATGCCGCCAATGTTAAGAACAAGAAAAATATATACTTATGTATGCGCAGATGAACATTTCAAGTGATAATGCTTGCCCACGAATACATACATATGTATGTAATATATGCATGTGTATATAAAATTAAAATGCGTGCCGTGCCTGCCCGTTTCCGATGCACTCGTATTTGTGAAATTAGCGCGAGCCTTTGTTAGTTTCAAATATTACTTGTGATCTTTTTCTTACATTAATTTGTTTGTATGCAGGCAATGCAGGCAGCGCCTTGGCTTGGGTCATATAAAAAAATCCCAATTTACTCAAGAACGTGCACTTCGTGACGGCATAACAGCTACGAGGCGCCCCAACAGACAGCTGCAAATTCTTGCTTCCACAAAACCCTTCAGTTAACAGTGGCACATTCTCAAATAAAGATTTTTTTGTCTTTAAATGCATACTGCGTTGTATATACAAGGTGGCGTAAAATCGCCCTATCAGAAGATTTATAATTTTTGCAATGGCGTCGAACGCCCATCATATTTGACACTTGTGAACTATGGTAGATAGCTGCAGTATACGAATAGGTAAGCAACGGAGCGCGTTAAGTCAAAATAAAGATTTCTATCAATACAAATCATTTTTTTATTTATTGATTTTAATTTATTAATTTTGCGCCACATGTGACATGGCTACTATGTTACAAGCTTTTATCTTGTGAGTGGACTAGTAGCCATCTGAACCGGGCTAGTTCCGCAAAAGTCTTGTGACAGTTCCATTGACCGTAAGGCAGACGCAAGACGAGTATCAAGAATGAAAAATCAAAAAGTCATAAAGCGCACAACACGTTGACGGTGCTGGTGATTTTTTATTTTATTTTTTTGATTCCTTCTGTTGCTATCCTTCGCGGTAAAGCAGCAGCTGGAGAAATCGAAATCAAAAGCAACCGCGCGGAGGTAAAATGCCTCCAAAATTTTGTAGTTGAAAAATATCACCTGCTCCTGAAAACCGGTGTGCCACAACGAACCTTGTCCATATATTCTTGCATGAATATGTATGTTAGTGTGTCCATGCATAGTAAATAAGTGGATGTCCATGTGTAGTGTGTACATGAAAAAAATGTGTACAAAATCGTGTGCGATGTAAGCCAACGAAGACTGAAGATGCTATTTATGTTGGCACTTCCTTCGCCAGGGAAGGCAAGTAAAAATTAAATGATATTTTGTGCGAATGGTGATCAGTTGAAAGTCAATGCAAGGCATTAAGGCAATTGATGAAATATCTGACTTCTTGTAGGCCTATAAACAGCAAATATCATATAAGTAAAGTAAATTTTTAAAAGATTTTATTTAAAGTCTTTTTACATTTAAAAAAGTTGAAAAGTGATATTTAAATTTTAGTTACCTTTAAAGTATTTCAACTCAATATGCAAGGAGGCGCAAAATTAATCACCCCTTCGGAAAATTTATAATTTTGCAACTGGCGTCGTATGCCAATCATATTTGACACTTGTGAACTAGGCAGCTGCAGTTTATAAACAGAAAAGCAATGGAGCGCTTAAAGTTCAAAACAAAGATTTCCATCACTCAAAATAATTTTTTTTTATTTAGTAAAAAAGTTATTGAAAACAAAATTGGATGTTTAATTTTGTGGCATCTTGTATGAACGAGGGTTAGATTGTTGGTCGCCTAAGGGTAAAACTTGGCCCTCAGTTTTGTATTCATCTTTTGTGATAGATTTGAAGAGAAAGCTTGGAAGCAGAAAAAAGGGGCCTAACAATGGTGAGTTACACCTTCGCTTCATGATTATGATGCGAGCTCATCTACAAAGTGGTAGTGCCGCCGTGACTCATATGAGTTGGATACCTAAGAATTCGGATGCGACCGAAAAGGAAGTCAGGCATCCGCCGAGTAGTTTCAATCACATCATCAGCGAGCACAGAGTCCTGATCGCCTGATAGATCACATTAGGCGAGAAGCCCCATCCTTTTCCAATCGCGCTTTGAGCTTCTGCGTTAACTTGTTTTGAGGATTACGCTGAGGTACTTCCCCTGCTAGGAAGCCTACCAAGGTTGTTTGAAAAATCTGCGCAAAGTCTAAGAGATGGCAGTGCTGGCGCGTATCGACGTTATGTTTAGTTAGCTTCACTTGGAAGAACACACCAAGTTTCAGCTTAATACGTTGATGTTGTTGTAGCGGCATAAACATTCCCCGTATATATACGGGGAACACTGCTGAAGTTATAGTCCGTGACCGGATATAAATCTGAGTGGTTACGGTTACGTAGAACCGAGTGCCGTGGGAATCAGATCCGTATATTTCTTTGTACTTGGCATTCGTTTGAATCGAGGAAGTCCAGTGATTTTCTTTTCCTTTACGACAACAAACCAGCTCACGCCTCAGCAGTTGTGGTCGCAAAATTTATGGAAATAGGCTTCCAACTCGTTTCACAGCCCCTCTATTCTCCAGACGTGGCTCCCTTCGATCCCTCGGACTACCATTTGTTCACCAATTTGAGGGAATGGTTGGCGAGGAAAATATTTTATTCGAACGAGGAGGTGAATTCAGAAACGAATGGCTATTTTTCAGACTTGGACAAATTCTGTCAGCTTTAAACGAAGTGTATAAGCATACAAGGAGACTATGTTGAAAAATAAAAATGGTTTACCTCAAACAATAGTTTTTATATTTTTGCACGGGCTTTTTAAACGACTTTCGCATAACTTTTCGACGACCTTCGTTTATGATTCGAAAAGGATTTTGCCAATCAAAAGATTTATACAACCGTGAAAAGGAAGCCAGAGTTCAGCTGAGTTATGAAAGTGGGATCCTCAGTCCTGTTAGAAACTAAATTTGTGATTAGAGTGAAATCAAAAAGTTACTGACCTCATGTGCTTATGTCTTCAGTACTTCCCCAGTGAGTATGTTGCGAATTTGCATCAGTACTTGAAATGGTCTAAAATTGTTTACGCCGCGGCAGAGAGTCCAGGGGTTGGTTGGCGTATTTCCTTATGAAGAGTGCATACAGAGCCAGACCGGGCTCCGAAACAAATTCTACTGAGAGTTGTAGCATTCCTTAACGAATGCATCGGAACATAATTTGCTGCATGTTCTGATGATCTTATAAATTGACCAAGCTCTACAAAAAGAAATAGATTGAAATGTAATACATATTTGGGTGAAGCTCCGAGTTTGGTGGCCATCTGAAAATTGAAGAGACTATCCATATAGCATCTTAATTAGCATTTGAAGTATTATAGCCTTTATTATAAGCATATTTTTAGGTATAAAATTGCCGGCATACTTGAAAAGAACGTGTCGTGATGTAATGAATAAATTTAATGCTTTGGAAACATGTTCGAAATTGTACTCAGGAACATGGTATACATATTATATACAAATGTATTTATGTATATACATATACAAGCATGTAAATGCATGACGCGTATTTACATGCATCTTCCCATTTGTACACATGCGTACGTACATACATATGTACATGAACTAACTTTTGTCTGCTTATTTATATTACCAATACAGCCACCACTCCATTCACCACCTGTTCCTTCTTTGCCAAACAATTTAATAGTCCGAAGTACTTGTTCCAGTGAAACCCATATTACACCACCACTTACCACCATCAAACTTTCGCACGCTAGGGTCACTCATCACCCCAATTTACACAATTGAATTTAAATTGAAAAAAGCTTATCAAGCGTTTTTAGACTTCTATGTTTGTACAATACGTATGTATATGTATGTATGTATGCTGATTTTCTACCCACTTGGGCGGTAAACCACACTTTCAACTGCGGTTCATCACAATTAATCAAAGTAACACATTGACAAAGGGTGTTTGATTTTTTGCGGTTGCTGTGTTGTCTAAGCGACCGGCTGGTGTGCGATAAGCTGACTAATCTACAATCACAAAGCGATACATATCAATTGCAGCTACAGATGAGCCGATTTTGTAACCATTCAACAGAAATAAGTGCATACATATGGTACATATGTATATACTTATATTAAAAAAAATTTAAATTGTAAAATGTACTCGCGTATGGTTGGATTTGTGTATGTTTTTCATCCCTAGTAAACACATTTTCAGAAGTGTCCAACAAGAAAGTATAATCATTCTACGTATTTTTGAAAGTGTAGTTGCACATGTATGCATGTAAATATTCCCTCTGTGAATCAGTCGCGGGCAGCCGTGAATGCCAAGTATGGCTGGCACACTTGTCACATTGGGCGAATTTTGGTTTTTGCTCCTTCAGAAGAAAAGTTTAATATGCATAACAGATATTCGGCAACCCACAACTTGTATGGAGGGGTAGCAAAAAATAAATAACAAAAAATAAAGTGCAGTACAGTTTGTCAAAGCATGCTGATAAAATACTTTGATTTTATGACTTTGAACTCTGCTAAATAATTAAATGCAGTTCTTAAGATTACTGTTTTAATTATGCGAATATTTTTTGGTAATCGGCTATTAGCTTCTAAAATCTGGTGAAACCAAAATTTCGAAAAAAAGATAACACAAAAAAAGGAGCCATAACATCGATCAAAGCGTGCCAATGTAATCGCAGAGTCTATAGATTATACCACGGCCAATATTTCTGCTTAAAAGAACTCCAAATATGTCTTTCATCACCCATATTAATTTAAATGCTTGAAATAAGAACACAGGAGAAGGTAGGTAGGTAGGTAAAATGGCAAGAGCGCCACGGGCACACTTCGTGGTAGCACTTACGTGCCGTTTTGATACTATAATGTGGACCATTACCTGTGCAAAGAAAAAAATTTGGGAAGAGAAAACCTTCTACAACCATCCAGTGCTGTTGATGTAGTGGAGGAGAGAAAAGGGATCTAGGCTGAAGAATTTCTTCAAGTCATCCCCAAAAGGCATGCTAAGTAATCTCAAGCGCCTAGCCGCCAGAGTCGGACATTTGCAGAGAAAGAGTTCAACAGTCTCCTTCTCTGTGGGATCCCCACAGCTTCTGCAATAGGGGTTGTACGAAATTCCAAGCTTCTCCGTATGAGTACCGATCACCCAGTGACCAGTGAACACCGCAATGAGTTTGGAAATTGAATGGCGGGGGATTCCCATCACCTTAAGCGTTATGTTTATATTGTATTGATGCCATCGTGTTTTCGAAATAGCACACGCAGCTTGGCTATCGGATAAAACATTAATGTCCCCCTCCCAACAGCGATCCCGAAGCATTTTGCATACCTGCAGGATCGCGAAGACCTCTGCTTGAAAAACGCTGCTCGTTTCCGGCAGTTTAAAGGAGACCGAGATACTGGCTAATTAAGAGAGAAAACCCCCGCTCCCACTCCAGATTCCATCTTGGATCAGTCAGTGAAGACGGAGGTACCTGTATCCGTGCCGACTCTCCCCTCCTTCCAGACTTGCCTGCTCGGAAATATAGCCCTAGCACAACCCTCAAATCCCAGTTTGCGGATGGAGAGATCAGTGCGAAGAACAGAGAAGGAAGGAATGTCCTACAGGATATTGTCTCCAGAGGCCAAGCTCCTTCAACCTAATAGCGCTCTGAGTAGCAATGGATTTACCCTGCAGATCTACAGGAATTAAGTGCATAATAATGTTGAGCGCAGCAGTGGGGCATGTTCTACAAGCACCAGTGATGCCCACACATGCAGTTCTCTGCACTCTCTCTAGTTTAGTGGTGTTGTAGGCCTTATGAAGAGCTACCCACCAAACTAGGCAATACACAAAGAGTTTTGCCATTGCCTGCCTAGGGGCGCCCGCTGTTAGAGAAAACTGTTTCAATTATTTAGTGTCCGAAACCCAAACATTAACGATTGCTAGTCATGTACCTACCCATTCGCACAAGAAGTCAATGTGGTGCTAAGGTGAATTAACATTGGTGACAACGGCTCATATACATATAGTATTTATGTATGTTCATCATCTATAACATAACTTTTTTTGGCCGAAGCGTGGTCAACTATCAAAATAGTACGAGGCCTTTGGCATATTTTTCATTCCATGAAAATTATTGAACCTTTACTAGGAATCACCGCTTCAAAATTGTTTCAATGTTACAAGTAGTTCTATGAGGGCGAAATTGTGAAGTAGTAAAAAAGATATCAAACAATCATCGTCCAAAACCAAAAAAATATGTGTACATATGTATGCATGTAACTGAGTAAAGTTAAGTCTTTTGTAAAAAATATAGGTAAATTTTATTCAAAAATGAATTTTCTTTTTTGTTAAACCAAAAGTATACATTTCCTATCCACAACCGAATATTAGTTGTCCGGTTCAAACTTAGCGCAGGTTTGTTATTTTTTCTCCTAACGCAAAAAGTTCACATTGGACGTCCACTAGACCGTGTACATCAGCGATACCATATTTCACCAAAATACTTTAATTTATATTACAAACCATTTTTAGAATATGGACATTAACTGCTGAGTGGCATATTCTATGTACGCGAATGTGAAATATTCTAAAAACTGGGATAAAACTTTCAAGCTTTTAACTAAGTACCAGGTGACGCATTCCCCTTAGCGGTTGATCCTTTTACCTATATACACACCTACATACATGCACATGCATACCTACTCGGCTTTTATCTTCAACGCACTTAACACGAGTAGAAGTGCATAAGTATGTGTTTCACTCTGCATTGCCGTGTTTATAAATAAACCATTCATATGAAGTTTTGTTTACTCGTCAGTGCTTTCTGCTAACAGGTTGCATTACTCCGCCTACCTTAGAGACTCCCGCTATTGTAGCAAAAGAGCAGGGAGGAAGACTCTAACTGCCTGATGTAAATAAAGTAAACAAAAAAAAAAAGCAAAACTAAGACAAAAAGTGAATGAGAACTAGAACTAGGAAATAAGCAAAACAAATACTTTTAAAGTAAAGCGGAGAGACCAAAGTGGGTCTAGAAATATACGTACAGTGGCTCAAACGCTTAATCGTACACACGCACTGCTTAACATTAAAGCAGAATTAAGGAACTGTAAGCGTTGGTTAAATTTCGAAGAAAGCATATTTGTTATTTATTTACAGTTAATTCCATTTATTCATAAACATTACTTATTCACATATAAATTTAATATATTTATACTGAAAAATAGAAATAAGCGTATTTAATGTCCTGAAAATCGTAGCAAAACTCCTTTAACGGTATTCAGTGGCTCATCCTTTGGGTTTTATTACAGCATTTAAACGTCCTTATGGTCCTTGGGAAATATTGCACCATTCAGTAAGCAAAGCTTTTTTTAGCTCGTTTGTGTTCCGAAAAACGTTACTTCTTAATTTTCTGGATATTTCTTCGCAAACTTGCTCGATTGTATTGAGATCAGCCGATTTAGCATATGTTTAGGGCATCTTGTAACCATAGAGGCATGCTTCGGGTCGTTGCACTGATACAAGGTGGCGCAAAATTAATCACTCTATCTGTAGATTTATAATTTTTGTCAATAATTTTTAACACTTGCGAATTAGACAGCTTCAGTATACAAACAGAAAAGCAATGGAGCGCGTAAAGCTTAAAATAAAGATTTCCATCACGCAAAATCATTTTTTTTATTTAGGAAAAAAGTTATTCAAAAACAAAATTGTGTCGTTTCCATGACAGTCGGTTCTAGGTTAACTAAACGACCCGGATTTATAGCCGGCCAAGGACTGTCACTCCAGCAGCATTCCCCGTATGTGAGTATGGGGAATGTTTATTCTGTTACAACAACAACAACTAATTTTGTGTCACTTTGTAGAAAGCAAAATTGCACAATATATGTAGTATTCGGCAGTTTGTTTAAAGTTATCTTTAAGGATGTTCAGACATTGAAATTTATCCAAACTGAATATAATATTCAAATTGAAAATTTCCGGCACCTGCGCACAGAAATACACCCCTAGGCCACACTTCAATGCTACGCAGTAGCCTTTTCTTCGACTCTTATTTAGTATTAGGCTTTCTCCAGACATAATACTTTGCATCCGACCCATTTAAATTATAAAAGGTCTTTCAGAAGTGCCGCCTAAATGTCAGTAGTGAATAATTCCTAGACGCCCAGGTTTGACTTTCCGACTATTGTCACAGTTGGTATTTTATTTATTTATTTACTTACAACAGTAACAATTATAAATAACTATTACTCTTATAAATAACTATTACTCCCTTTTTGGGTGTTTGGCCGAGATCCTCCTCCTATTAGTGTCGTGCGTCTTGGTGTTGTTCCACAAATGGAGGGACCTACACTTTCAAGTCGACTCCGAATGGCAGATACTTTTTATGAAGAGCTTTTTCAGAAATACACTTGGAGGTTTGGCATTGCCTGTCGAGGGGTGACCGCTATTAGAAAACACTTTTTCTTAATTTTGGTGTTTCACCGAGATTCGAACCTGCGTTCTTCGAAAGGTAGTCACGAACGTACCTATGCGGCTACGGCGACCGCCCTTTGAACTTTGCATCTTTGAAATTTCTAAGAAAATTGTTCTGCTTATAATTTTTTTTGAATAATTCAACATGACCGGACTGCTCGTATGTCTTATGCAGCGACTGTCTCATTCTTTTTTAACCGCAAAACGACTATATGCCTTGCATTCATATCTTGAAGAAAGTATATTCATACATACATATGTACATATGTATATAAATAAGTGTGTGTTTGCTTTTCGCACATTTTGCCATCAGAAGTCCTTACAGAAAGCATCGACGTAGGGGTACTGGTAATCCTTGATATTGCATCGTGAAGATGAATGCAAATTTTAGCAAATAATGCTACAAGGCAAATATAAATATTTAAAGGTGGATTAGAGAATGGTATGACTTCTAAGTACTCATTTATGAAGCGTTGGAAGCTAAGTCTGGTTCATACCAGATATGTATATCATATCATACGTATCTATTAAATGTGTATGTATATGTGTTATTATACAAACACATCCATGTATGTACATGCAGTAAAGACTCCCACAGCCGGACGCTCGCGATTCGCAATTTTTGCCTGCTTTTTGGTGGTGTTCACTTATAGGAGTTGAAGAGCAAAACTGAATGATTTTTTATGATACTTTCATACTTTGTTTATTACAAAAAATAATTACTCAATTATATATTATATTTATGCACATATATAGACCTTTAATATCTTAATTTACATACTAAAATCTTGTACGAAACTCTATCTAATGTTTCCGAAAAATTACTAATGTTGTAGATGCTATCATTGGGCTTGTTAAAAAAATTATCCAAAGGCATACTTGTTTATGAATATTTTCAAAAGTTCGTCTACAGTAGTCTACCGCAATTAACCCTTGACACATGTTTTGTTTTTATTGATTTAGTTTTGTTTTACAATTGTAATTACCTGAAGTCATCTTAACTTTACTTAGGCCACTAATATTTTAGAAATAAATGAATTCTTATATACAACGTATTGTTTTCACATACCACTCCAACCAACAAAAAATTAAAGCCGTTCCACCGGCAAATATAATATGTTCTCAAATAAATCCGAACCCAAGGGGTTAATATTTTTTTCAATAAAAAAAAAACATTGCGCTGACATTCCAGATTTTTGGCATATTGAAATGCAATAAAGTCGCAACTGGCTAAAGTTTTAAAAAGCGAAGATGTTGCAAGTCGCCAAGTTCAATGTTTCATTCATCCTGCACAGAGGCAGTTCAGTTCAGTTCAAGTTCTCGGTTTCTACAACAGAGAACACACATGTATCATAACGTTCCAAGTTGGAACAAATGGCCACTCTACATCAGATAGTTCCTCGTTATTCGTTATTCGTACTTCGTCAATGTCAACGTCAAGTCTTCATTAATTGATAAAAAGTTATCAGAATGCGAGCCCCGCTGATTGTCGTCTAAAATTCTTACAAATAGGTAGCGTTACATCTACAAATGATTATGCATGCCCTCACCTGTTTTATACCAATGCCCATTACAGCTTACGTGGTGTATGATAAGAGCTTCGGTCCGCGATTAAGAAAACTTAAAAATAAGCGAACATGTGGCTGCGTCCGATCATTAGAATGTTTTCGGTTATCGGAGTGGGATTTGTTCTAAAAATGCAACGTCAAACCTGGTCTTGGTCTTTTGTACGATTATGGGAGGTGTCTGCTAGTAGAGATTTCACTGTATTTTGTGTCACATATATTATATGTATACATACGAGTATACCTACATATGTATGTGATTACAGATAGAAATATTTACTATCGGAAGTATTTGTCTATATAACGAGTGTTTTTTTAGCTGCATGAGAACTATCAACATCGATAACAAAGGGGCTAGGTGAGCTCAACTCTTGGGCTGCAGGCTGTGGCTTAAGTTTGAACCCAAGTAAAACAAATTTTACCCTACCACTAATTAATGTACAAACTCTCACAATTTCATCCAGCGCAAAGTATGTACTTAGGAATAATCATGGAATCCAGACTTAGGTGGAAACTGAACATTGAAGAACGGGTAAGGAAAACAGAAATTGCTTAATATGCCTGCAAACGTATGTTTGGAAGAAGATGGGGTCTTCAACCTAAGTACACTTTACGACCAATGTTACCATACGGATCGGCAGTTTGGTGGAAAGCTCTTGAAAGAGATTACAATATCAAATTACTTGGCAGAATACAAAGATCAGCCTGTGTAATTATGGTCGGTACTTCTAGATAATGCCCTAGGAGGCTCTTAACGCACTGACGCATGTTACTCCGGTAGATCTCCATATCAAGAAGATGGCTACCATGAGTGCATTTAGGTTAAATGAAGCGAGTCGTTGGAGGGATAAAACTTATGGTCATGCCAGTCATTACAGTCCACATACTCAGTTCAACTCGGAGAGGACTGATTAACGTGCAAATTATCTGGAAAAAATTGAATCTGTTTGCACACTTCCTATAGCACTTGGTCCGGTTTACGTGCGGTTTAAACGCTAGCGGCATCAGCGGTCTTTATTTCTTTCGAGAGAAATGAGATATGGTGAATGGCGACCGCTATTGAGCTATGATAACTAAATTTTTGTTTCGAAAAATGAAATAGCCAAGCATCCACTCGAAAGTGCAACTTGCCATATAGCGCGATTAACACTCGATTTATGGCAATATTCATGCCCCTATTGACGCCATACGGTAAAATTTATTGGACAAATTAGTTTAAAATTGGACTGATTGAATAGATTATGTAACGCGTAGCCACGGCGGACATATGCTGGGTAAAATATTCTAAAAGTAAATTCCATGAAATTATCTACCAGATCATAATAAAACATTCATTCTTACAATACTTATGTTTTGTGTTATCATTTTAAGTTCTAAAACTTAAGAAAAACATCCTATACATTTAAGAATTCTAACCACAAAACATACATATCTGTATACCATATGTATATATATGTGTACATAACTGTATGGCACTGCTTCAAAGACCGACTGTGGAGTCAATCGAAAGACGAAATATAATCGTTAGATAACAATATTTAAATAAAAGTCCAAATATAATTGAATAACACAATCGAGCAAGTTGATTAACTGTTATAATGCTGGTACAGTAAAAATATTAATAGCTAGCATTGAAAAAGAGAAAAAAACAAGCCACTTCCGCTGCAAAGAAAACTGGTAGAAGAGTAGTTTAGAACTGTTGGGACTGCAGGGAAATTATTAAAACCTTTCCCGACTAATTTAAACCATGTGCTTGTGGACCGAAAAGCACACATGCGTCAAGTAATATGATAATCACATAAGCGGCTATCGCGCCAATCCAAAAGAAGGAGAATGCGTCAAGTGTGCAAGCAAGCGTCGTTTGTAAATAATTTTATACTTGGATGAAATGTTTATATGCATTTTCATTTGATCAATTTCACCCTTGATTAACCAAAAATTATTAAGCATTGCCATTTTTTTCTTACTCAACATTTCTACTTCATCTACTTGCGCGAATAAACACTTGAAACGAAGTGAAGTGCGCCTTGGCGGTATGCAACAATTTTAGCGATGAGCAGTTTTACCACTTTCACCCCTTTAGTTGTCAGTTCATATCCTAACTTCGTTATATGAAGGAAATTAGGTTGGTTAGGTTTTTTACTCAAAGTGAATCATTTATTTTTGCAATTTGAACATTTGCGCGTATTTTCGCAAACTTTGTTTAGCTCTCAATTGAACGCGTGTATTTACATATGGATTTGGCAAACTTTCATGGCCTGCTAAAAAGCAACAGAAACTAAACAAAAAACACATACGCAACAATTTTTTCGCCTTAAGTTTACTCGTGCGTGTTGGTATACAATCATCCAGCATCCCTTTTTCGGCATAATTCACACAATATGTGCTACCAAAAGTACGGAGAAGGATGATTCAGTATGACATATTTTGGAAGGGGTTGGCAGGGTAAGAACAACTTTACTGGCAAATGAAACAAATTGTCAAAACTTTTGCATAAAACTCATTGAAACCACATTACATTCATCCTTAAACTGGCAAAGGGGTTGTAGTGTGCACATCCAAATAAAACTCTTTCGCAACTCGAGTAGAATTCTAAGTCAAAGTTTTTTATATGTCATGATTCCATTATTTGTTCTGTGGCTTTTCATTTTTATTAATTGGGTGATACCTATTAAATGCGAGGTCAGAAGGACTTGCAGACATGTGTGTCCATACATGTGCATATTTATGTAGAAAGGTGCACAATTAGCTTTTAACCACAACCCTTTTGTTCAGATATATACATACATATGTGGGCATGTACTTGTTTTTATTTGATATATGTACCTTTATTCATGCAACATACGATCCAAACAAACTTATATATGTATGTACCCGCGTACTCGTACATGTGAACATTAATCCATATCTACTCAGTTCTAATAAAACGACTGCGTTTGCTTGCGAAAATAATGATTTAAAAATATACTTGGCGCTTTAATTGCTTAAGCGATTTTGACCAAGTTTAGCAAAGTGTGTCAGTTGTACCCAACAAGTGAACACAAGCCCTTCTCCACCTGGTTTTCTGAAGGTAAAGGAGGTCTTCCTCTTCTTGTGCCACCACAAGCAGGATACTTTTAAAGTGTGATTTTTGTATGTATTCGAGAGACGAGTTTACTACTCAATTGGCTGTTTAGTCCAAAGTAGCACTTCTCGGCAGGAGATATTCCCCGTTGGATTTCGAGGCAGAACATTATTATATTGTAGTTGGTAATGCTGGTAATGCTGGTTTCCAAATAAACGAAGTATCTTATTACTTCAATATTTTAACTGTTAATAGTGACGTGGTGCCAACTAATTTTTTTTTCTTTTGGTTTTGGTTGGTAAGGTGGGGTTCAAAATGCCTTCGCACTTACAGCGACCGGCGACAGCTGTGTCACATGGTGTACCACTAAAACAATCCCTCCTCTTTTGGGAAGACTCCCTTCCCGGAACTACTTTATGCATTACTTTGGAAGGACCCAAAACGACGTCCATCAAATGGACCAATGCTATTCACTCACGTCTAGGTCCACCATATTTGCAGCCAGCTTTTTCCACCTTTTCCACCATCAGGTTAAAGAAGCCACAATACAGATAATCAACCTACCTAAAACCTCACTTGGTACCAAACGGCTCAGAGAGATCTTTTCCAATTCTGACGGACCTGCTGGTATTGCGGAACTTCGTTTTGTGCGGCGATATTAGTTTTGCGGGGATACCAAATTCTTGCATCGCGGTATATAGACAACTCCTTTTCATGCTGTCAAGAGCGGATTTAAAATCAACGAAGGTCCAGTCAGGTTCGTTGATGGTGGTTTTCAGCCTTTCGCACAAGACGCTCGATAGGACCTTGTATGAGGATATTTAGAAGATGAATTCAGCAGTAGTTGGCGCAGATTACAGGATTACCCTTCTTGTGGTTTGGGCAGAGGACACTTAAATTCCAACCGAGAGGCGTAGAAATGTAGCTCAGCTGGCAGTCCGTCGACTCCCACAGCTTTGTTGTTCTTTAGCCGCTTTAAGCTATTCGCACTTAGTCTTGCTCGGGTAACGGGATGGCATCGATGATTGGCGGATCGAGCCTTCTTTCTTTTCTGTAACACTCACTATTCAGCAGGTTTGATAAGTGCTCACTTCATATCTTAGGTATGCTCTGGATGCCCGTCACCGAGCCGCCGTCTTTCTTCTTACAAGAAAACGCCCCGGTCTTGAGTCCTTCTGTAAGCTGGCAAACTTTCTAGTCGAATTTTCAGACGTTTATCCGATCGACCAGCATCTCAAACTCTTCGCACCCCCGTATTTCGGTCTCTCCCATTTCGCCTAACTGCAGTATGGCACTATATGCAGCGTCTATTTATGTATGTCTGTACGTCTAATTATCTAAGGCAAAATTCGGCCTTAAAGAGTAAGTCGCCAAAAGAATTAGAAGATTTAGAGGCACATTTTCTACTCTATATACGAATAAGTATCGAGTACTTCTCTCCGATACTCTTGTTGTTTCGAAACTTTTAACGAGTACATGGTGGTATGGACACTATGTTGAAGTAGCGGAAGTGGCTGTAGGAAAGTAAAACCTCGGTCCACCGAAGAGTGCCTCCCTACAATATTCGGGGTACCATCCAAGAAATGGACAAAGCGAAGAAATTGAAAAAGTGAATTGCGTATTACTTAACAGACGAAAACCAGCTTCAATGGCTCGAAGTTCCAACCTCTCATCGCAATGAATGAAAATTTGTTATGTTGAAAGTGGTCCGTTTTATAAATAGTTACAGGTTGGACCGTGGGGATGCTCAAACGGGATTGAACCTCCACCAAAAAACAAAACTAACAAACAAGGATTGTTCACTATTTGGCGAATCAGTGAAACAGTTATGCAATATTCATTTATTTACGTATGTCGTGGGCCACAGACCGTAGACCAATTGATTTTAAACGGAACATGGATATGAATTGTTTGCAGCATCCATCCTAAGGCCCGGACTTATCGCCAACACCATCGCTAACCAATCTGAAATCGCAAGAACATATTGGAATAAATACTTTTTCGCATTATTAGGTAAAGTGAGAAGTTCTGACTATATTTGTGATTTCTTTTGACGATGAGATTAACATACTTTATATCAGGATTATCCGGTTTAGATGAAATATGTTTCGTTTTTTTCGACATCTTTTGCGCATTTTGAAAATATTTTCAAAATTGCAAAATGGAAAAATCCTCGTCAATTTCGAACCAAGTAAAACTTTCTTTACTGTCAATACACGCTTGGCAATCATTTGGACTGGCTAATCGCTATTTGAAACCGAACGATTTTTCCTTTATTTTAGACAAATATGTAAATATGTATAGTAATAGTCGAGCTATGAGAAAACTTCACCAATATGTAAGTGCGTACGCTTGTATACCGTTTACTGATGCATAAAACACTTTGGTAAGTAAATTGATACTATGTATCAATAATTCAAAGTATCCTCGGAGAATATTGCATACACACACACACAAAATACCTTTTCCATATCATTCAAAAGAATTTAAAAGGCATTGATTGTGATGGAATCGATGATGACAGGTCTGCACTACAATTACGTTAAACTTGATATCCTGCCAAAAAATTGAGTTAAATAAAAATTACTATTAACCAGAAAGGCAAACAGCAAAGCAAAAACATGAGCCGCTCACAGCTGTTTCACAAAGTCATGCCGAAAATCAATGCGGAATATAAAAATAATATAAAAAATAACCATTCTACGATACGTAAGATCAGCTTTTGCATCTTGAAACGTTTCCGCACCAAATTGCCGTAGTTGTGTATGTGGGATATTCTGCCAGTTCAGTTAACTTGAGATTCATTTGCAGCGCTTTTGCTATCAACAATCTGAGCAGACACTTAAAAAGTTCTCAGGTATCTGCTGTGAATAAGATTGACCGTGAGAAAAATGCAACGTGCCTGTCAATGCGGTGTCGTAGGTCGCCAGGGCCAACGGACAGTGCTGAACAAAGTAACGAGTACCTTGTGATCTTCGGTTTTAATCTAAAAAAGTTATGCGTAGTTGCATAAATACATACATACCTGCAAGCTGGTATACAAGTTTTGTTTTGTGGTATGTTGTGTTAGAGGTAATACATACGTCATACATACATACGCATATAGCACCTTGATCAAAAAGTTCCCGCCAGGTGATGCTCTAAGTCAACTGATTTGAGTTCAGTTTGTTGGGTGGGCACATCTGTGATTAACGTTCACATCAAAATTGTATCGCCATGCCACGATCGATCGAGGGCACTCGAGGGAACTTCTAAGGCTAACAAAGCCGCCATTCTTGAATATTGTTGGCATGCTCACTGGGCATTGTCGGTTAGGTATCCATGCGGTAAGATTAGGTATTGGTCCAAGTCCTTTCTGCATAAGCTGCTCTGCTCTCACTAGGCAAAGATTCAGATAACTTGGCTCTCATTTTTTGCTACACCTAGCGGATATGGCAGGATTTAATAATGACTTTCTGTAATATCGTTGTTTATGTGAAACTCTTACAAAATGCTCTCTACATTGGGAGAGTGGACTGTCAGCACCACAAAAATCGAAATGGTGATATTCACAAAAGAACATAAAAATACCTGCTTTCTAGTCCCCCTCGCGAAATTGACTGAGACTCACACTTGCTACCGAGGTAAAGTGTCTCGGGATTTTTCTTGGTTGTAAACTAAAGTGGAACCGAAGCATCGAACACAGGTTCAGAAAAGCGGTCACCACCCCATATGCACGCAAAAGAGCTATAGGTAAAAGCTGGGGCTTAAAACCTCGTACAGTACACTGGCTGTACACGGCGGATATGAGGCCCATCTTCTTCTGCGGACTTACAGTTTGGTGACTAATATTGGAAATTATGGCATCCAAAATCAAAATGGAAAGGATACAGAAGGTGGCATGCATGCTTATCACATACAGGTTTTTTATGAAAACGCAAAACGATTTTGTAATTGGTTAATATATTTACTCGAGACTTGTATTCGAATCTGGGCATCCGAATAATAGATTTTCAGTACTACTAAATTACTCGAGTCTGTACCAACTCGACACATCACTATTTTACTCCAACTTTGGTGTAGATTCGTTGAGAAAAAAAAGAAATAGGTTAAAGGACCCTTTAAACATGGGTATAGTTCGTCGTCACAAATAGCAGATCTCATTGTATTGGTTAGCTGAAAAAACGGCTTAAAAGCTTTTAATGCAAACTACAATTCTGTTTTAAATTCAGCGCCTTTTTGTTTACTCAAACTTAATTCTGAAATTGGCCAAGTTGCATTATGCAACAATATAATTTTTTTATGATATGATTAGGAAATTTTAAATCTTCGTATGAAAAACGTTTTACATGATACTTTTTAATTGATATTCGATTTTTCAATATTTCCTAATTACATTACATTCCTTTTCTTTCAGTGTCACCGTACCTGGTTATCAAGGAAACTTACAAGCTGCCATATCTCATAGCGCCTCGCTAGCCGCTTGGGAACGATTTGGTGTGGAGTTTAGCCTGACTTTTGTCGTTGTGCTTACTTACTTTGTTTCAACCGATTCCATGAAGCGCTACATGGGCAATTCGGCCGTCTCAGTGGGAGCTGCGTATAGCGCATGCAGTTTCGTTTCTGTAAGTATATTCATGCATGTAGATATGTATCCTTAGGTCATTTAAAAACAACAGTCATGGTAATTTCTATAAAATACCTTCGAAAACTAGTTGCTATTCATACAGCTTGGAGATAGAATCAAATTCACTATACTGAAACGAAAATTTAAAGAGAAGCGATAAGTGTGAAACATTGGCATTTACTCTTAAATTAAGATACCAATGAGACCTGGTGAGGCGTGCGAACAAGTTATGAAACTACTTCGCTTATTTTTATACCTATACGAGGCGCATTTTAAATGCATTGCTTGAAAACACCTGCCGCTTTGGAATTTTTAACGCGAATTCAGTTGAAATAAAGAATGCAAGAAGTACAAAATCAAAGATATATACATATATACATACATAGGTATTTATGTGGGAAAAAAAATTGTTTCTGACTAGCATTTATAAAACAAAGATCGTCGTTGACCCTTGCGAATTTTAATTTAAATTTTTCTACTCATATGGGAGGGAGTACGTGCACGTATGAATGCATATGAATTTTTTTTTAATTTGAGAACTTAAAATGATAATCAAAAAAGAAATATTGTTGGAATGATTTTTTTTATTATAATCTGGCCGCTGTAGCCGAATAGGTTGGTGCGTGATTATCATACGAAATTCGGAGAGGACGTAGGTTCGAATCTCCGTGAAGCACCAAAATGAAGAAAAAGGTTTTTCTAATAGCGGTCGCCTCTCGGCAGGTAATGGCAAACCTCCGAGTGTATTTCTGCCATGAAAAGGTTCCTCATAAAAATATCTGCCATTCGGAGTCGGCTTAAAACTGTAGGTCCCTTCAATTGTGGAACAACATCACGACGCATACCACAAATAGGAGGAGGAGCTCCTCCAAACACCCAAAAGGGGTGTACGCGCCAATTATATATATATTTAATTTTTTTTATTATAATATGGTAGATATTTATGTCGCATTTATTTTTTAAATATGATATTCGGCATACGTCCGCTGCGTGATCAGTACAATTTTTGATATTTTTTCCAATATATTTGGTCGTATAGCGTCAATGGGGGCTTGAATATTCCCATAAATCGATTGGTAAGTGCGCTGTATGGCAAATTGTGCCGTCTCGTTGGAACCAAATTCCGTCGAAGTTTAGCTGATTAGTTTGTGGAAAAAAAAATTCAGTCAGCATGGCTCGATAGCGATCGTCATTCTTCAGTTTCTTTCTCATTTCGAAAGAAATAAGGGCCTAGAACCTCGCGAACAGACTTTTTTTGTTAGTAAATTCCCACAATTTGGAAGTTTTTCTGACATTAAACGGTTCATGATGGCTTGCCAAACTTTAATGAACAAGAATGTCAACACAGTTTGCTATTCAAACCATAGATATCGATATCTATAGTTCTAATGCATCTAAAAAGCACCTCATATAATAACATTTGTATATGTGGTGCTTTAAGTCCTATTTGAAGTCTATGGCGTCAACCACTCCTCTTCGCAAATGGGCATGGTTTTGGCCTAGGCATCTTAGTTCGTTCCACGATAACCCCAGGGACTTCATTTTTTCTTCTGTTGAGCGCCGCCAGGTGGTATGTAGTCTGCCAATTCCTCTACCAGTTTCTTGAAATGGCTTGGTTAGCTTGCGCCAACAACTCGGCGTTGGTTATGGTTATTGATAGTTCTCATGCAGCTAAAAAACACCCGATATAAGTACATTTATATAGGTATATTTAATGCGCAAGCATAAAGAAATCAACTTGTGAGGCGTTTCTGCTCTTTCAATTTCATTTTTTTATGCTTATTCGGACTCCTACTAGAAATCTCATTGAAAATGTTTAACTATATTATTCTATAGTATTTTTATTTTATGTGTTTAATGCTTTTATAATGATAATGTATCTTTTTACAGATGCCGTATTTGAATCCGGCTCGTTCGCTGGGTCCTTCTTTTGTTCTTAATAAATGGGATAATCACTGGGTTTACTGGTTCGGCCCACTGGTTGGCGGCATTGCATCTGGCTTACTATTTGAATACGTTTTCAGTTCGCGTCGAAACACACGTGCACATAAATCGAGCGTGGACAATGACTCTTCCTCCATACATTCCGAAGATGATTTGAACTTTGATGTAGACGTGGAAAAATCTCACGCACCGGCCAAATATTCTCAAGGCACATATCCACGTGGTCAAACAAACACTAAATCAGCAATTGCAAGTAACACTGGCACCATTTCTAGTGGCGCCAACTACTGCCAAAACCTCTATACTGCGCCTCCCCTAACTAAGTTCGACCAACCAGAGCCGCTATATGGAGGTACTCGCTCGCTATACTGCCGATCACCCACACTTACACGCACAAATCTGAATCGTTCACAGTCTGTTTATACAAAAAGTAATACGGCAATAAATCGAGAAATTGTACCTCGTCCAGGCCCGCTGGTACCAGCCCAAAGTTTATATGGTATGCGTATGACACAAACGCAAACACAGGCACAATCATCACATCTGCAAAACCAGAATGTGCAAAATCAGTTGCAGCAACGTTCAGAGAGCATATATGGTATACGAGGATCAACGAGACAATCACATCAGCAGCAACAGCAACAGCAACATCAGCACCAATCGCAACAGCAACACCAACACCAGCATCATCAGCAACAGCAGCAGCAACCACATCAACAACTTCATCAACATCAATCAGCACAACAACCAAATCACCATCAATCTCAGCCACCTAGTCAAGATAGTCAACAAGGCTTCCAGCCAGTATATGGCACTCGTCATAATCCTAATCCACTCGATGGTAATATCAAATATGATCGCCGCCCTGAATCGGCGTACGGCATGGCAGTGCATCGTAATCGCGGTCAATCGGCGCAATCGGATGATAGCTCATATGGATCCTACCATGGATCAGCAGTAACACCTCCAGCACGTAATCAAAATGGTGGTGAACCGATTCTTATGTATGCACCACCACCACCAATACCATCAAATCATTCGCAAGTAGGCGCACCACCCATGCGCACGCAATCAGAACGCAAAGTAACGGCACCAGTTGTGGTATCACAGTCTTCGCAGATCACAACCGGCGTTGTCACATATGCGACGAATTCGGGCCAAGGTGTCCCACCACCTCCTCAACAGACAACACAACAACAGCCTCAGCAACAACCTCCACCGCAACAGCAGCAGCAACAGCAGCACCAACAGCAATCCCAACAACAACATATTTTAGTGCAGCAACATCAAACATCTCAACAGCAACACTATGGAATGTTGCCGATGCGAACCAATTGAAGGAAACTCTAATGAGGTTTCGTTTATAGGTGAATGTGTGGGTCCAAATTGAGACCTATTGCATACTTATACATATTTATGTAGGCATGTAAATAGTGCAAGTGAAAAAAGATGGGTGTATGGATAATCCTGCACAATCGCAAGATGTGTGTGTCTATTGGAAGCAATATTTCCTGAACTGTTATGAAAAGTTATATACAAGTATGTGCATATGTATGTATGCATAGAGTGCTTCTTATTTGACCAAAAAAATTTTTTTTTATTATTTATTTAATTTTTTTCACGTGCCATGCTTTCATTATATTCTTTGAAAAATTTGGAAAAAGTTATCATTATTTTCAGGATTTTTATTAATTAAAAAAGAAAAATAGGTACTATTTCCTAATAATGAATTCATCGCAGTTAAATGCCCAGCGCGGCAATAGGGGCGTGCTGCATCAGGAGATATTCAATGGCACTATTTCAAGTGTTTCGCCTGCGGTCATTTGTAAGAGAGCATATTATTATTTTCGCAAACTTTGGCACGTGGTAGCGACCGCTAAAACTCAGCCAAAATAACCAAAAAATCGATCGTTATTTAGGTGAAAGAAGCGAATGGCAAGTTGACGCGGCTACTTTTCGAAAGTTGAAAAATAAGAAGCACCCTATATATTTATCCCATTATAAATATAAATATATATCAAACATACACTCATATGTACATATCTACGTAGGTAAGCACTCGAAGGCTTATTAAATTTAAGGCTTTGAAAAAGTGGTAATTAATTTATAATTTTGAAAAACTTTCACAATTACCATATAAAACCATATGTACATACATACTTACGCATTGTTGTGCTCACAAAATATAAATGATATTACTTTATTTTACGACAATCTTATTACTACACATATAAAGGGTCATTCAAAAGACGCGCCTCGATGTTGTTAAAAACAAAACATGTAAAAATTTAAATTTTTTCAGTTTTCACTATTTTTATTCAAAATACGGCACTTAACAATTATATGTGAAAAATGTCATAATTTAAATGCCCACCACTAGCACGTCTACAGGCTGTCAGACGATGATTCAAATAATTTTAAATTAAAGGACTCACTCACACAGTATCGCATTATCATTGTGCAGATCTACAAGTAAGAACGATCACAGCTGGCCGCCAAAAAATGCCCACAGCTGAGATCACTTGATTCCAAAATCCTCTGTTCTGTAACATGGTTGCATAAAAAATGATTAAATTTCATAGCAAATCGTAAATCGTAAACGAAAAAATCTGAAAAATGTCGTACAAATTTAGATGTTTCTCAATAAAAAAGCATTTTTATAGCTAAGAAATTTATTAGAGATATTTTTGTTATTGTAGAATTATCAAAGATATTTTTTTGTCGATATTCTAATGTTTTTAATGTTAGCATAAAATTCTAATTTGGCATAGCAGCCCCGCCAATACGCTCAAGCAAAAAGTCCTAGCACTCAACCATCACACACCTAGGCGCCTGACAGACTCGCACCTAGGTGCATGTCAAAAAAATAGAAAGAAGCAGAGTGTTTTTAGTTGTAATTTTGTGCAATGCAATGAGTTCAGCAATCTCGATCCGAATATTGTATTTCAGCTCTGTTGGATCTTCCGTGTTGTGTGACTTGTGGCTCCCTACTGTTGTAAATAAAGATCGTCTATGTATATTCCTTCAAGCGCAGGCCACAACAAATCTTCAATCCGTTGTCTATAGCGATGTCCTTTGAAACTAACAAGTCTTTCATTTTCATCTTCAGCTTCGCGAGAAAAACGGGCCGATTATTGCATCAGCCCAAAAACCACCCAAACAGTACATTTTAGTGAATCTAATGTTGATACTCGAGTACATCTGCCTACTTGACAAATGTCAAAGGTGGCATAAAACATTTAAGCGTCACTTTTGAAAAATCCTTTATAAGAATGTTGTTACATATACACAGACATATGTAGTTATATTAAGATAAAAATAGATGTATAATTATTTTAATTGCGTGGAACTAATAATTGGTAATTCCCGTTTTATTACTCATCAACTTTACATACATATAAGTAAACAAGAAGACTAAAATTTAGTTGTTTTTTCAACAACATAGTAACATAGTATTATATACATACCTACATATATAAGTATGTAAGTTGGTATAAATTTGTATCGATAGGCATTGTTACATTAGAAATATTAATTGTATTACTCCAATTACCATAACTTCACAAGGTTCTTTTTTTAGAATAAGTTTCGTTTTAAATAAATTCTTTAAATCTAAGATTTTAAGTAACCGTTAAATCAACGTAATTGCAAGAGCCCAAAATAATAATTATTGCATTGGTTATTATAAACCGTATTAAAAAATATTTTCATACTGTTCGATATATTTCAATTTTTGGTCTTACAGCAAACGCGCAATACTCCGTGTAAAATCGTCCAGGAAAAAAATTGTTTATATTTTTTTTAAAACTCAAACTCTTAAGAGCATGCGCATTATCCTTTATGTGTGCACCTGTTGTTGTTGTAATAGTAGATTAGGCCCTTGCCAGTGCGGAGTGGCCACCGGTCGTCATCGTCTAGCTCATCTTACGGTATGCCCAAGGTAGGCAGAGTGTTGTTTCGACAGGTTGGGTACAGAGCGAGAGGTCGGGACGATGTTCTAGATAAGTAGGAGTTTAATCTGCTACAATAGTCAGGGCGTTAAGCATAAGGTTAATTTTTCTTTAGAGTACCAACTGAATACATATGGGGAAACGAATTCTGACACCGGAAGACTTATAAAAATATTGTCAATAGTAAATACAGAACATTTGTATGTCTTCCAACCAAATCCATTACTACTCCCTCTCCTTCGCTTCTGACTTCACGAATTGTTGCTTGTTTACGTTTGTAAATTTGCCCATAAAATGGGAACGAATTGCGTGCGACGCAAGCCCACCAAATCTGTACGGTATGTGTTGCACTCAAAGAAAAATAAATGGTGAGGAGGAGTTATTGGGGAAGATGGGGTTATTTTAATCCCTTTAATTTCCCCGTAAAGTCCCATGCATACCCCATGACAAATTTATTTTTTAATTTATGTGTACTATATTAATGCGAGGTATCCAGGTACCACGGGTGTACATAAGTATGGGGATTTTTTTCGTAAACACATAAAGGTTAAGAGGGTTGCAAAAAAACTTAGCACATAATTAATAGGGCAGAAATAGGTTGGAAAGTTTATTAAAATTATTTCATTCATATCGTACAACTTGACTACTGGACGACTTGATAACTTTTAGACGATGTGAGGTTCCTACATCTCATGGTTCACAAGGTTGCAAGATATATAAGTCAAGGAGTTAATGCAACCAAAACGCACCAATATAATATTTTTAACTGCTTTGATCGATATGGATCAATTCTGTCACGTCTGCTACTAGACAAGTAAAAATTTATTTCTACAACGGAGCCATTTTTATTACGTTTCATGCTACACTTGCTGTGGTGGTTCGCCAATGCATGATGTCTTTTATTTTTTTAAATGTCGTCTTGATCGAGCAAGCGAATCGAAGCGAAAGCAGTCCTTTTTGGAAAAATCTGTGGAATGGTTTAAAACTTCCTCAGTTTTTAAGCTTTAGCTTCAGTAGGAATACGAGTCTTCCTATTGTCATGTTTAGATTGTAGTCTAGAAAATCACTTTTTTCCTTAAGATTTACTTACTTATCATACATTTGTAAATTTATAATACCAATAAATACCTACATATATTTTTAAGAGACATTAGAATTTATTTAAAAAAAAGTATTTAAAATTTAAGAAATAAAAAATAAATAAATTGTGTAATTCCTGAAAATACAACTACATATTTTTTGTTGATAATATATTTAGGGAAATCGTGGAAAAGGCTAGAATCCCACCTTCACAGTGGAAGATATAACGAAGACACTTTCTTTAAAAATGTGTAGGTCAAACTTCTCTTCCAATTTGAACAGTTATGATGGTGCTCCCCAAGTGACAGTTGCACATTTTTATGCTACCTTCGAATGGTAGATTGTGGATGATTTTTTAAAGTACACGTGTTGTAGGTGTTAAATGCCCACAACACACCATGACTCTTAGCGATTAGGAAATTGACTTGGAAGTCAAACATCTTAGAAAGAATTAGGAAAGCCAACCCAGCTTTTTACGTCTGTATGATAGCTTAGGTAAGACCTGGGGAATTAAACCTAAGGTTGCTCATTGACTTTGTACTGCTGTCGTCGGACCCATTCTTCTATATGGAAATGTTGTCTGGCGGTGTGCTATGCAAAAAAAAAACCTATTATAATTTATTGAATAAGGTGCAGAGATCAGCGGAATTAGCAATATGTGGCGTCATGAAAACCACGCCATTCATGGCTTTGGATATCATATTACATCTGCCGCCCCTAGATCTCTTCTGCAAATACTCAGCGGCTTCACCCTCCCATTCTCTGCTTCGAAAGGAATTTCTTAATGAAAATCCCTTCTAGACTGGAATGGCTTGAAGAAGATCCATCACCCAATACACACGTTAAGATCTACACGGACGGATCTAAAATGGACACCAGTGTAGGGTCAGGGTTATATTGCGAAGAGTTTTCTATCAATGAATCCTTTAAACTACCGGATCACTGTGGTGTTTTTCAAGCGGAAATAAACGCTATTCATGAAGCCTTAAAATGGCTAGAGGTAAACAGAATATCATCAACAGATGTCTGCATTCTATCAGCCAAGCTGCCCTACGGGCCCTAGATGCATTCCAAATAACATCAAGGAGTGCCTTACATTTTCGCCAACCTCTTAATGAGATGGCCAAACAATATCGTATTACCTTATGCTGAGTTCCGGGCCGCAGAGATATACCAGGGAACTGTAGGGCTGACCAACTTGCAAGTGAAGGTACCTGTATGCGAAGTAAGTAATTTTATGGGGGTACCTCTTGCAACTTGTAAGCTTCTTATTAAGGACGCACTAATCAGTTCGGTAAATCAAATATGAATTAATGTAAATACCTGTGAAATTGCTAGGCTAACATGGGCAAGGCTAAATCTACGTCTGTCCAAGAATATTATAAAATTGAGTAAACTTCAAATTAGGACCTTAGTAGGGGCCATCACAGGATAATATCTCATAGGAAATCATATAAGGAGATTCGGCGTTTACATGCATGATTTCTGTCGTAGCTGCAGGAATAAGGAGGAGTTGGAAACAATTCAACATCTTTTTTACACATTCCCGGCTCTAGCCAAAAGCAGGAACCGATATTTAAGATCCTACTTCTTAATGAATATATATACACTTTAGGTATCAACAAGCTTTTACGCTTTGTCAAAGGCTCAGGATGGTTCAATATGGACAAGAAAAAAATTAGGTATGTTTTGAAATTGGTCATCAAGGCCTAGAAATATGCACGAAGTGAGAAATTTTCTAGAACTGTGGACATATTACCGTCGTTTTACTCCTGGATTCACAAATGTGGCCCGGAATCTCCACAATCTCACTAAGAAAAACTGCGCTTTCATTTAGCACAAAGCAAGCACAAACAAGAGGAAGCGGTTGAGAAGCTGAAAGAGCTTTTTGTACTGCGGCTACGTTAGCGTATTCGGATTCGGATGCTAGTGCATAGTGTTGTGGTCACAGATCGACAATGGTCAAGAAAAAGTGATCGCATACTACGACAGAAAAGCCTCGAAAAGCCGGAAATGAATTACTGCGCGACCATACGGGAACTGTTAGCTGTGGCTGAGTGCGTAATATATTTCCACAAATACCTTCACAAAGCCTATAAAGTCTTACAAATATTTTTAACTTAATTAAAAACACAAGATAAATTTATAGTTCAAGACATTTTTTATTTATTTTTCTTTATCAAATGACAAGCAAAAAAAAAAAAAACAAATAACCAGATTCCTCATTTCATATTTTACATAACGGTAAGTAATTGCCGAAACATGCATGTAATATAAATAAAATGAATAAATAATTGGCGCGTACACTTCTGTTAGGTGTTTGGCCGAGCTCCTCCTCGTATTTGGGGTGTGCGTCTTGATGTTGTTCCACAAATGGAGGGACCTACAGTTTCAAGCCGACTCCGAACGGCAGATATTTTTATGAGGAGCTTTTTCATGGCAGAAATACACTCGGAGGTTTGCCATTGCCTGCCGAGGGGCGACCGCTATTAGAAAAATCTTTTTATTAATTTTGCTTTCACCGAGATTCGAGCCAACGACCTCTCTGTGAATTCCGAATGGTCACGCACCAACCCATTCGGCTACGACGGCCGCCAATGTAATATAGTAACAAAAAAATTTAAAACATATGGAAAAAGCTTTATAAATACTATACAAAATGAAAATTAATATTTTGTGGAATAGCCACGATAGCTTAGGACTTCACTTCTTTGTTTCCTAAAGTTATAATTTTCGTTCATTTTGCCCGCAAAGCTTCCTTACTTGTTATTACAGGCTGTCGAACTCATTTTTTTTAAGAGATCCAACGGATGGTCAATAGAATAGAGATTGAGTGGTGTTAGAGTTATGCAATTTACACCTGAATAGAATTGCAGCGGACAGCGGGTAACGGGTTGACGAGTACCTGCTGTCAAAATTAGGACACATTTAATAGCATGAATTGCGGCGGGGACGAATTTCTTGCCGTCGGTTATTTTTACGTTCTTTTTTAGCCAAAGTTACGATGCGATGCAGAAAACTTTTCTTTTCTGTCGTTCAAGAAGCATCTCACACGTCACCAAACGTCTCTCGGTATCCCTCTCCGATATCCTTCAATTGATGTGGCACCCAGTTACCTGCTTCCTGAACCATTCACCATCAAGGGTTCGACATGCGTCTTCATCCAATAATTGTTGTAGTTAAGTATTTTCAAAATTTTTCGGTGCCCCTTCGTGATCTTTATCAGTCACGTCGAAATTGCCACTTTGTAAGCGTCGAAACCACTCTTTACACGTTGTATTTCATGGAGCGTGATTACCGTAAATATTGATCAATATACGACACGTTTCAGCTGCACTTTTCTGTAAAAGGTAATAATGAAGCATGACTTCGCACAAATGCTGTTTTTTCGAGACGAGCGTAGAGATTTTTGACGTTAGATAAAAAAGGATCTTTACGGTTCAAACGATCTTTACACCTTCAAATCTTCTTCTATATTACTAGAGCAAACACAAAAATAGTATCAGCAGCGACACCTCTTTTAAAAGGGAGGAAACTTATTCCCATACCCAATATTTGTTTACAAGCAACAGCAGGCAAATAATATTCAATTTGCACAAGATAACCTGCAAATTATCAATAATTTAGAAAGAAGTTATTTTGTAGCACAAATATTTGTTATTTTATTTCACAAATATAGCAAACGAAAATATTCCACAGCAAAATAAATTTTACTGTAACCACAAAATGTCATCTCAAAACCTAACAACACTGAATTCCATATGACATTTGACAAACCCATCATTCTGAATCCGAAATGCACATTTCGCCTTTTGACCATTGCTTTTTCGAATTGTGTTCATTGTTTTCAATTGTTCTTATTGTAAAATAATATATATGCACGAACAATTGTGTGACAATTCTCCAATGCATACTTTCAGGCGGGAGGCTTTGACAACAACGGAATTACATAATATTTATATATATTTTTTTAAAGCTTAAATAACAATAGAATTGCTAAATAAACAAAAAGATAACGCAGTGCTAGCAACGGAGGCTTTCAGCTGGCAATTACATAATATTTTGAGAGAAATGTACTGAAGACCAGGACGCTTTTCTTTTACACGTATGAAGATGTGACTTCATTTTAAAATCAGTGTGAAATTCGTTAAATAAAGCGTATCTTATTTCTGGTAAATTTGTATATATCTGCAGTTCTCTATTTTAATTATAAATGAGGAAATAAATACCCCGGTTTATGAAGCTAACAAAATTCGTGCACAAATTTAAGAAACGGTGGATAGTTACAAAAGCGCACAAAATTTTGAAATTAACAATTTTTTCGAAGGTTACAGAGTTGCTTTTGGTATTTAGATTCTTAAAGCCGTATTCATATAGGGCGACTTTTGTGACTTCAACTCGTAACTTGTTAGAGCGATGGAGACGAGAAAGTAAGAGGGTCATTGCTCGCCCTCGGTCATTATGTTTTCTCAATAGTGTTATTGGCTGTAGGCTGGAAACTATTACTAACTAACTAGAAACTACTAACTAGCAATTGCAAGCACCAGAGTTACCATGCGTGAAGCCGACGTGCAATACCAAAAGCCTTCCGGTATGAGCGCGGTCTTACGCAAAAAATATTTCGCATTTAGTTGCATTTAGGTAGATAATTTTATATGGATAAATGGACATTTAGAGTTGCATTAAGAACTAAATGCTCATTCATTACATATATATAAAAATTTTGGATTCCTTTATTTTTTGGTTAAGTTGCCATATTCTTAAAAGGTTCTACCCAACAATTTTTTTTTCAATTTTACTCTGGTATTGATTAACTAATTTGCTTAAAATTTAAAGCAGTTAAATAAACAGTCATTCATATTGATAAAAATTTAAATCAAAAACTATCCATTTGATTTAAATACACTCGCTACGAAAAGTAAATTTAAATACGTCAAACAGTGGTTGTTTTTGTCATTGTTTACACTGTTATGGAAATTTTAATATTCACTGGGTTTTCTAAAGATACGACAAAATTCGTAAATGAAAGCTGAAACGAACTGCTGAGTGCTGTGACGACATTCGTACCATAAATTCTTGGTTTTGTTTGTTTTCTGTTGAAGGTTGAGGAAAAATTATAAAAAAATATTCATTAAGTACTTCAAATTGGAAAAGTGGTTTGAAAAGTAGATCCTTATTTAAACTTGGAAACACTGACCTGGGCAAATCGCTTGGGTCTTTGAAGATACTATTTATCAACGAGAAGTTTACGAGTTTAAAGAACATGTGAAATATTTTTATATTGAATTTTGCACAAATTTGAACTTGGAGGCTAAACTCAGAAGCGAGATTTTAAGCTGGCTGCATACTGCAGAAAATATTAAAAACGGCAAAACAAGTACCATAGTTATAAAAGAAGAAAAACTGGCCAACGTTAATTATGAATTTAGATTACTGGATTCGTGCCCCGATTTAAGGCCTAATCGATATTTAATTACATATATATTAAATTAAAATTTAGCAAATATTGAAAGAATGGTTTCAGTTCAAATCCTAATCAAAAAACGGTACTTTAATATATTATAGGTATGGAATGTTTCTGCTTTAATACAAGCCAAAGACTACACCAAATGTACTAGTTTATGGTTCTTTAATTTAGTTATTGCAAATAAAACAATATTAATCAATACTAAAGAATTGAATGGGAATGTATTTACTAGATACGTGTTTCTTACGTGAATGTTGCCATTTACTTTGTTTTGCAGTTATTGTTAAACGAAATATATATGTCTCTTAGTATTTTCTGTTCCTATTGTAACAGTAGATAAATATTTTTAATGTGAAATCTCTCAGTTTTTCATGTTTATAAATATGCTTTAGAATAGGGTGGGTGTCTATTGTGTTAATTTTCGAAAAGTACTTTCGTTTTGTTGAAAGTACATTTTTGGATGCATACGAAATTTGGAAATCAGTTTTACAACCCTGTCAATCGCATGCGATGGTGAATTTGGCAAAGCAAAATAAATACGTTTGACATTGCCAAAAATTTACAAAGAATGCAACTCTACTTCCTTGGTTTTCTAATCCTAACAGAATTTCGGAAAATTTACAATCGGGCACTGGGAGAAATAAATCAAAACTTGTGAAAGTGAAAAATTAGACAAGGAATTGCGACAAACTTCTGGTATGGCAAACATAAATATTTGACTCAATTGTTATTCATAGTTGCTAAAACTAGGCACAAAGAGAATTGTGAATAAAGAAAGGAATAGCTAAGCCCAAAAGGCATAAGGGATATCGAGTGAAAAATAGAAGTTCAAGGTTTGTGGCTTTAGCCAAATAAAGTGTACATATTTAGAGCAATTAAAAATTATTGTTAAGTTATGAAGATTATATTTGTTTGCAGTGGTTGACGGCAGATAAGCAATATCCGAGGACGGAGGACCGTGGAAACATTAATAGTGATGGAACCGCCTTGCACGTTTCACCCATGCGATGAGGCTGTGATTGCGACCAATGACGATGCCAGCGATTGTAAACGATGTGCAGTTCGCTTGGGATATTGGAAAGACGATTACATTGGTCATTTTGTGCGTAACCAGGATCGAAAAGCACCCGAGATTAATCGTGGCTATTTTGCCAGAGTAAAAGGTGTCGAGATGTGTATAGAAAAGTTTCTGAAGGTTAGTGCCTGCAAATAGTACTTCTTTAACTCAAAACAAATCTATGCATACATGTATCAGTGACGTCAAGGTAATCATATGACTAGTTTTAACCAGTAGGTTATTGTTACAGCAAGTGGGTATGTGCATAGGATACAGGTGCCAGACAAACTATAACCCCGGTGTGCATGGTACAGATAGAAAAAAATTTATATGAGCAATAAATTAACCACAATAGAATATGTAGCTATACTATATGCACCTTAGAGTGGTCACTATTTCTAAAAATGTTAATATTGTTCAAAACATCCTCTAAAAATATGAGGTTACCCAAACAAAATACTAAATATGAAATACAAAAGTCAATCGGATAAGATTAAGAATTTTCGGCTTGAGTCTGAAGTTCAAATAATTACATAGTATTTTTCCAAAGTAATGTAAAAAAAACTTAGTTATAACTTCTTTATTTTCCAGACAAAATTTCAGTCAGTGGATTAGATCTTTACGTTTTTAGAACTCTCTTAATGGTGAGATAAGCGTGAAATAAATAACAATTTTAGAGTACTTTAAATGTTGAAGCAAGTCAGAAAATCTGTAAAATGACTACATCAGCGTCGCAACAAGTGCATATAGTTGAATGCTAGTGCTTCGCTATAATGGTATCTTCCACTGATTGAATATAATTCCAAAAGTTACTCCTAAACTTCCAGTGATTACTGTGCATAGTCTGAGATGTTATTAGAAAAATGAAGAAAAAATCGGGTGGGTGTATTTTTCAAAAATTACCAAGAAACTTTTTTTAAAGCTTGTGAAACAATAGAAAAACTTTGGCTCCAGTCGGAAACTCTAAACCTTCTCCGATCGGCTTAAGATTTAGTAGTTCTCCAGAAGATTTCCGCAAAAAATTTATGTTTTTCCGTACAAATTATGGTCACACTAATGTGCATGCATAAATAGTTTTTGAAAATATGAATGGAACATATTAAGCTTAGCTATGTATCTTATCTTGTGCCTTCTACTAGAAAACTGATGGGAATTGCCAAATCATAAATCTGGGTTGCGGCTTTGACACCTTATACTTTCGTCTGAGGGATACCCCACATCAAGTAAAAAATTTTATTGAACTAGATTTTCCAACAGTCACAGCACGTAAGTGTTACACAATCAAACGCAATAAAGTTCTGCTCGCCAAAATACATGACGAAGATGGCGAAGTTCGTCTAAGTACGACTGATTTACACGGACCCAACTATCACCTAATGGGCGTCGACCTTCGCAACGTCGACGAGTTGGACAATAAGCTCCAGCAAGCTGAAATTGATTACAGCCTTCCTACGATATTTCTTGCCGAGTGTGTGCTGGTATATATTGAGGCACAGAATTGTAAGAATTTACTCAAATGGATTGCTAGTAAATTCAAAACTGCTGTATTTGTTAACTACGAGCAGGTAGATATTACCTTTCGAAATTTACATATGTACATGAAAAAAATTGCTTTCTCATTCTTGGTTTTGGTTTATTAAGGTTAATATGAACGATAGATTCGGAGAAGTCATGTTGAACAATTTACGCAGCCGTGGTTGCAGTTTAGCTGGCGTAGAGTCCTGCATTTCTTTAGATACGCAAATGGGTCGGTTTCTGGAGTGCGGATGGACAGGAAGTCGGGCTTGGGACATGGTACAAGTTTATCAAAGCATATCCCTTGCTGAGCGACAACGCGTTGAAAGACTGGAAATGCTTGATGAAGCTGAGCTTCTTATACAGCTATTCCAACATTATTGTCTGGTCATCGCTTGGATAGGAGAGCTTTTTCAAGACATTGAAATTACGTATGTGATATAATTTCTATGTTTTTTCGCTCTGCTAATGGTTTGTTTTTATTTCTCGTAATACTATTATTTGCAGGGTGGAAAAACGTATGTCATCTCTAAACATCGATTAAAGGTGAATGAAAATTGATGAAGAGAGATGACTAGTTGAACACTTAATTAGTGCGAACATCGCATAGGCCAAGTGTAATGCATTGTAGGGATTAATAATTCCTTACAAGAAATGCTTATTTAAATCAGAAGCGCATATAAGTAGCTGCTACTATTTTTATAAAAGTTATTTTTTAATTATAAAATAAAAAGTTTCAGCGTTATTTATGTACTTTAAAATTTTAACCATGTATACATTGAACAATCTTTTTTCTGTTTGTAATGTAAAAGCAAGTTTGCAAGATACGTATTCTATGTAATTTACTCACATATATGTATGTACGTAAAAATTCGTGAGCAACAAAAAAGCCAAATTACTTCAAATGCTTCTAAGTGTTGACAAAATTTTATTTCCTTTAATTCCCAAATTTATATTTATATTTTTCCTCCATTAAAAATGTTAATCTGAGCGTTTGTTGTGGTACTCATTTATTAAAAAAAAATTTATTCAAGTACTAATAAAACCAGGACAAGATCCAAGATCCAAGAACCCGTAACCTTTTATATTGTGTATTTGTGAAATTTGTGTTTTGCTCATGCGAAGATAGTCTTTCGATACCGTGAAAGTTGGACTAAAAGGTATTACCGTCGTAGCCGAGTGGGTTGGTATGATTCAAACACTTTTCGGGATCCTTATATATATATATATATACACATGTGATCAAAATAATAGGTACATGTTGGAAGTTCTGACAGAAATCAAAGTTATTATTTATTAATGAATTCAGTACAAAAAAAGGTTATACCCGTTTATTATACATACTTTACCATAAGCAAAAACTTAAAATTTTTAGCACAATTCTGCAATGCTAAGAAAAAAAAAACCAAAATTGCATAAACCACCATAAAAAGCTGCTCAAAAAAATAGGTACATTACAGCATTTATATTAAAAAAAACTTTGAAATGGTATAAAGAAAAACTTTTTGTTTTGTACAAAGTTAGTAACCAGTATATCCACCCTTTTGCGATATAACTTTCGATATCCTTCTTGGCATGCTCCTAATTAGGGATCTACACGTATCTTCACTGATTTCATACCAACATTTTTGGACTGCACTCCACAAATCTTGCTTATTTGTAAAACTTTGTTTGTCCAACTTTTGTTTAAGATGTCCCCATAAGTTTTCAATTGGGTTTAAGTCCGGGGATTGGCTGCCCAAGTTAGAAGGGGAACTTTGTTATCCTCGAAAAACTTTTTTAAAGGCTTGGAGGTATGTTTTGGGTCGTTGTATTGTTGAAAGACCCAACGCAGTGACATGTTTTCCTCCGCATATGGAAGCATTACTCTCTCCATTACTTCCCTGTACTCCAAAGCTGTCATTTTGTTTGTTGTCTGGAAAATCGGGTCAACCCAATACCATGAAAAGCAGCCCCATACCATTATGCACCCACCTCCATGCTTTACAGTCTTTTTGGTAAACCTGATATGGAATTCTTTGCCTTTGGGACGTCTCACATGTCTCTGACAGTCGTTTCCAAAGAGGTTTATCTTAGTTTCATCACTCCATAAAATATTTGTCCATTTCTTTTCACCTTCAGGACCGGACCAGTTTGAATGCGATTCAGCAAATTGTAAACGCATCTGTAAATTTTTTTGCGCATAAGGGGAACTTTTCTGGCTAATCTTCCAGGAAGATTTGCTTTTTGTAATCGCCTTCTTACTGTCGGAGGACTTACAATGTTGCCGATTTCTGCAGAAATCACCTTTGAAGAGCAAAATGGATTCTTTTTTGCCATAGCTAATATGCGACGATCATCACAATCAGTTGTTTTCCGTGGTCTTCCACGGGTTTCTTTTGCCGGTTTTAACTTTAAGGCATTCTGTACAAAATTCAATGACCGGTTTATTGATTTCGCTATTTCTCGCAAAGATTTTCCATCCTTTCTAAGGTTCATTACCAATCGTCTCCCTTCAGATGTACAGTGACTTTTGCGACCCATGGCTGCATAAAAAATTGTTTTATTTTTGGTAAGTAAGCTTCTACACATAATACCCTTACCAATTCGAAGCAGAAAAAAATCAAAATCAAAATTTTATAACACAAATCTATACAACAAGACGAATGTACCTATTATTTTGATCAACTGAAATTGCGTTCAAATTAAGGGGTTAGGGGTAGTCAGAATTTTCAAAAAATCGATTTGTGTTTTTTTGCATTTTCTTTAAGTATAATATCTTAAAAATATTGTGTAAAAATATGAAGTGAATTCGACAAATACTTTTCGAGTTATTCAACAATTTACAACGGGCGCTCGGGCGCTCCAGAGCAGATAGCTAAACTTTATATGCGTTTTTCTCAAAACTATGTTTTTCAAACTGGTGAACACTGTAACTTAAAAACCGCTACGTAGATTTCAATAAAATTTATACAGCTTTTGAAAAACATAAAAAACTTGTGCCTGATCGAAGGATTTTTTTTTTTTCAAAAACTTCGATTTTTTTTTAACAATTAACTGTTGGTTTTTCTTTCTAAAATCTGGAAAAAATTTTCTGAGTCCGCCATTTTGTTCATTTTGAAAAAAAAAAAAAAGCTTCGATCCGGCCGAAGATTATCTATTAATGAAACTAATTTCTCTTGTCTGATTGGTTTTGGATGAATCTGCAAGGACTTGTGATGTTCACCGCAAGGGACTTCTGGAGAAACGGGCTTCACACAAACAGCGATAACTTTTGCAATTATTAATTTTTTTTTTTGAAATTTTGGTGAAGTCAAGTTAAAACATGATGTTTTTATGCTATGTTTTTATTTTTGTTAAATAAATTAATTAAGTAGCAAAAAAAAATTCGTGAAAATCATCATTTTTTCGGGCCTCTGACTACCCCTAACCCCTTAAACAACGTCAATAAAAATTTACAGTTACGGCCAGTGACGCTTTGTTTTTATACTGAGCAGAGTCGCCAGACATAACACCGCAAGTATGGTTAACAACTACTTCACAGAGATGTTAAAGTTGAACAAAATACTACTTTTAAATATATCGTTTCTAGTGTACTTATTATTTTGATCACATGTGTATATACGTGTAAATACGATAATGTCTGGCAGAGTCTAGTAAAACTATCATAAATCAATATCACTAATGCATCGTACATCTTGTTTCACACTTATGTTTCTGAGGATGGACCGAATCGGCAAGTTTCCTGGGCCTACCGTTAGATGAGCTAGACGAAGATTACCGGTCATCTACGCAACACTAACAGCGTTAAGTATACTGCAACAACAACAACAACACGCGTGACTACAAGTCAACCAGTTCAACCTATGTTTCTGAGACCTCATTTTTATTAAAGTTTAACATTGCAAAATTGGGCATTTAATCTTAGTTTAGTTGGAAAGCAAATTTGAACTTGCACTGAAAATTGGCTCTAAAATAATTGTGATTATTTCAATGTTTTCAGTTTCGACAGGTTTTACCTAAAAATATTTTTCCTGAATTAGGTAAAGTTTTGAGACTTGACAAGGAGATGATTAGAGAGCTGCAAGAATTTGGCCGTATCTTATAGGTGTATGTCCAATTAGTAAGCGTCTAGACATTCTGAGGGCTTTGCAAAATACGCTTGGAATGCAATCGCTTTATTCTTTATTTGAGTTTTTGCTAGGGTATGTATAGGTTTATTCAATAGGTGCGCCTCAACTTTTTTCCGATAGGGTGGGCGAACGACGCAATATTTTTTATTTTTCGCTTGTCATTTGTAAACTTCATTAGTATACATTTCATCATGGAACGCTACACACTTGAGCAACGATTGCAAATCGTGCAAATTTTTTATGAAAATAATCGTTCTGTTGGTGCTACTTTAAGAGCATTACGGCCATTTTACGGTCCATTTAACAAGCCGTCCCGTATTGGGGTTATGTGAAGTCATTGGTCTACAGTAACAAGCCGGCGACGATTTGTGAGCTCAGAGCCAATATTGAACGCGAAATTGCTGGAATTTCGGCCGATTTATGCAAAAGAGTGGTCGAAAATTGGGTTCAACGATTGGACTTCGTAAAACGTGCGCGCGGTGGTCATGCAAAAGAAATCGAATTTCATACTTAAATGTATATGTTCAAACTCGATAATACAAAAAAAAAAATTAGTTAAAAAAGTCAAACCGTTTGTGTTTTATTCAAAAAAGTTCAAAAGTTCAAGCGCTCTTACTGAAAAACCCTATATAAGAGAATTGCTGAAATATAAGACTTCTGGAATTAGTTTCATTGATGTATTTTATATTATGCGATGTTGTAGTGGCGGCAAACCAGCTTCCGGAAGGATACATGAGAGTGGTAATGTCCGGAAAACGCGGAAGACTTCTTTTTGCTACTAAATCTATTAAAAGTGATATCAGTAGATCAGTTACTTTTGTTTTTTTTTCGCAGTGTACATTAGGGTGTCAGCGCAAAATGAAGTGATGAAAAATCGTTCCATCGTCAACATGCGCCTAATTCGAAATGCTATTATATTTTCGCACTTTTCTTTTCTCGTGACGTTCTAATGTACAAAAAGTTGCTGTTTTTCTACTGATTGGTTACCTCTAAAAGATTTGCCTTGCAAATCAGCATGTTCTGATTTGTTTTTCACGAGCTAGGGAGAATGTAAATTGTAAGAAAAGGGTGTGGTCATGTAGTAGACGACTGAGAGAGTATTTTATTAGTAAAATAGATAAGTAAAAAGTATATACATATATAATAAATATATCAGCTGCTCTTGTATAGATTCGCTTTGATCAGCAGCATTAGGTCTGTTACTGTAAAAATTATCCAGTAAAATAATTTCCGAGAATTCTGTCTCAAAGAGCAAAATATCAAAAAAAAAGTACATGGACGCAAAACCAGTAACAATTTGCAATTTTTTACGAACAGCTGATTAAATTGTTGGCTGGAAAAGTCGCAAAAATTAAACATTTTTTCATTCGAGCAACCTCACCTCGTATTAAATTAAAAAAATAATAATAAACCAAGTAAAATGTAAAACAACGAGCTTCGGAATCGCATAATTTTATTTTGACTGCAATAATTTGGTCCATTTCATCATCGCTCTCAGTTGAAGAACATTCCATTAGCAATTGCAATTTGCAAATTTTAATTCGTGTTTATTTTTACTTGGCGATCAGCTGTTGTTCTCACTTGCAAATTCTTACAAGTAAAAATTTATCCTGTAAAAACTTACAACTTCCCCTTAAAATAATATGTCATTTTGCTCTCTCACTTTCCTTACTTTTCAAGTTCTTTGGATGCATAAACACCAAAACGTGATAAATTGTAAAATTTTTTACAAATTATTTGCTTCATGGACAGATCTATTAATTATTGAAATTTTGACGCATAGGCAAAGCGACTTGCGCTTCACTGACAATAATTAGAACAAGACTACAAGCTACACATACATACATATACTCGTAGAGGCTTTTACCAATGAGACTCTAATCGTCAATATATGCTGAAGGTTTAAAGCTCATAATTTCTTCGTTTCAGAAAAAAAATGTTATTATATTGAGTTTCGTTATATCAGGCTTACTGTAGTAGGGCACACATTTTTCCCCCCAATTTATTACATCTGTCAATTTTCGACACTTAGTAGTTTTTATAACAATTATGAAAATGTAAGCGTAACATTAAATCATTATTTAAAGTACATTTCTTTTTACAGCATAAGAGGAATAATGCATATAAGAATTATAAAACATAGGACGGATAAATAGACATAAAAATTATATGACATAAAACGTAGAACAGGTTGATATTTATTTTAGTGATAAAGTATCTGCTAGGGCTGTCGGAGTTATCAGTTTTAGTCTTCGTTTTTGCAATTCTGAATGTGGAGTTTTCACCATTTCTTCGTTTGTGTGTGTTAGTAGTCTGTGAATATGATTTGTGCTGCATTCTCGGATGGCGTCTTCCATAAATTGATTTTTGAGGTCCCTGTGGTCATCATAGGTTATGTACCAGCCTGAGTTTGCGATAGTCGTTAGGATTTTTTATTGTAGTCGTTGCATTATTTTAAGGTTTGATTTGATCGCTGTTCCCCATATGCCATATGTCATATGCCCCCGATGCCATATTTCCAGATTGGAGTTATAAGAGATTTGTAGATTAACAATTTATTACCAAGTGAAAGTCGCGAGTCGTTTCGTAGTAGCCAGTAGAGTTGTCTGAACCTGTTTTTCTCTTTTGAAGTATATGCTCCTTCCAGGTCAGTGTTAAGGTAAGTAGCTGTTGTAGTTTATTTGTGGCAATATTTATGTTTTTGTTAGAGTTCATTAAAACGGTGTCATCAGCAAAGGTTGCAATCATGCTATCATCACTTGGGCAGGGTATATCATGTGTATAGAAAATGTATAAGAGTGGCCCCAAAACGCTTCCTTGTGGAACACCTGCTTCCATACGCAGTACATCAGAGCATTTGTCCTGATATTTAACACAAAAATATCTTTCATTCAGTTGGAAGTATTTTTTTAATTCGTGCAATAGTCCGGGATGCCATACGCTGTCAAAAGCCTTAGCCGCGTCAAGGTATGCTGCGACGCAATCATTTTTGTTGTAAATTTCTTTTTGTATTTTTTTTTGTTACTCGGTGTACCTGTTGTTGTATCGTTTAATATTTTCGCTGAAAGCCAAATTGAAGAAAGGGAATGATGCCGTTAGATTGTATAGGGTGATTTTTTAGCTATTATCTTTTGAAACAGTTGGTTTAAACAGCTGACGCACGTTTCGTGTTTTGTTTCACTGTCAAACATCTTCAGTTTGGTCTATAATTTAACCATGAATCGCCTTACAATCGAACAACGCTTGCAAATCATTGACTTTTATTATAAAAATGCGTGTTCTGTTAAGAAAGTTTAAGATCCACTTTTTTATCGAAAAATTGTGTTCAGCGACGAAGCTAATTTTTGGATCAATGGGTACGTAAATAAGCAGAATTGTCGATTTTGGAGTGAAGATCAGTCAGAAGTATTGCAAGAGCTACCAATGTATCCAGAAATGGTCACAGTTTGAAGCGGTTTATGGACTGGAGGTATCATTGGACCGTACTTCTTCAAAGATGCTGCGAATCGTAATGTAACTGTGAATGGTGAGCGTTACCGTGAAATGATATCCAACTTTTGTTTGCCCAAAATGCAAGAGCTTGACTTGCATGACATGTTCATGCATTTTTCTGAATTTTACGTGTGTGTTTTTGAACAAATTTCCTATAGCTCTAAAAAAATCACCCTTTATTAGGGGATTAAGGTGGTCATAAATCAGGTGTTCAAATAGCATCGTCAAAATAGGCAAGAAAGTTATCGGCCTGTATGATGAAGGCTTGTTGGCATCTTTATTTGATTTTGGCAGAGCAAGTATTTCAGAAACTTTCCAAGGCGAAGGGAAATATTTGCGACTTATTGACGAGTTAAATATATTCCTTAGATAGTTAATTCCATTGTCGGGTAGATTCTTTATAATTTGCCCATTAATTCAGTCGTAGCCTGGAGATTTTTTATTTTTTTTTCGATTTTTCTATCTCTGAATTCAAATGTATCAGGTAAGTTATTTTGAAGAAGAAGAATTTATTTTTGAAGTGCTTCGCAAGAGTGCAAGCTTTATCCAAATGTGGTTTAGCCCACGTATTATCTTCGGTAATAATTGCATGTTGGTGAAGTGTTGCTCTTCTTAGCTTTCCATAGTGAGAATTGGTAATTTTTTGTAGAGTCTAAACTTACCTGATACGATTGTAGCTTTTTATTTTCAAATTCCTTTAACATTAGTTTAATATGTTTAGTCAATTTGTTTAAGATTGTTTTGTCTTCTGGATGTCTCGTTGTTTGTCATTGTTCCTTAGTTTTCTTTTAAGTTTTATCTTCCGTGTAATATGTGTAGTCCGGAATTTATTTTCTTTTGGTTGTGTGTTCGACTGTTGGTGTTGATAAGGTTATTGCATGAATGATTCATTGGTGAAAAACGCAATAGCGCCGTCGATTTGTTCTTCAGTTTTAAGTGGTACATTGCAGTGCTATTAAAACTTCCGATTGCGATTATACGTCTACGATGAATTCTGCAGAATTATTTATATTTAGCTTTCAAAAGTAAAATTAATTAAAGTTAAACATTAGGGGAGAATTAAGAAATGTATTGTTTTGATTATTGATGAAAGTCGTATTTGCATTGCCTTAACGGCATTATAATACATGCATATGTATCATATACTACAACGGTGCCTACCGTTCACTAAGCGATACTAAAGCAAACGCTGATCGCGGCATCTCCAGCACCAGAGGTCATAGGCGCGTGAAGCACTAATTTAAATGTTAATTGTTAGGGCAAACGAAAGCCAACCGCATTAGCAAGCAACGAAGAAAATACATACATACATACACACATGTGCATGCACGTATTCACTAGTGCTCATCTGAGGTTCCTTGTTGATTAAGAGTCGCGATCTTAAGACGTTTGCATAATTTCTAATTACTCACTATGTAGGTATGGACGTATGTATATGTAGGCACAAATGTATGTACATACATATATTAATGGTCATATGTCCCCCAAAAGAAATCAAGTGTTGTTCTGCTAATCAAATTAGACTACATTATTATGAAAATTTGGCTCCTATGCACAATGTATGCATTTTAAAATATGCAATAGGAACTACGATAAGGAAGTAAGCACGAATATTGTGTGACACATACATAACATATAATATGTATGTATACAAGTAGTATGTTTGTGTCATTGTCCTACCTGTGTGTGTTGCAGATTCATTTATAATTAGGCGTATTCAATTATGCATTTTTATATTAGTTTTTGAGCATATTCTGCTTTATACTGTTGTTGTTGTTGCAGCAGCATAAACAATCCTTATAGGGTTAGGGGTAGTCAGAGGCCCGAAAAAGTATGATTTTGAATCTTTTTTTTTTTTTGCTAGTCAGTTGCTTTATTTTACAAAAATAAAAGCATAGCATTAATACATTATGTTTCGACTTGGCTTCAGCAAAAATTTCAAAAAAAAATATATTAATAATGGTAAAAGTTATCGCTGTTTGTGTGGAGCCCGTTTCTTCAGAAGTCCCTTGCGGGATTCATTTAAAATCAATCGGACAAGAGAAATTAGTTTTGCTAATAGATAATCTTGGGCCGAAGCTTTTTTGCTAAATTAACAATACGGCGGCCTCAGGAAATATTTTTCAGATTTTCGAAAAAAACTGACAATTAATTGTTTAAAAAAATCAAAATTTTTGAAAAAAAATCCTTTGATTAGGCACGAGTTTTTCATGTTTTTCAAAAACAGTATACATTTTATTAAAATCTACCAAGCGGGTTTTGAGTGAGAGTGATCACCAATTCAAAAAACATAGTTTTGAGATAAACGCTATGTTACAGTTATGCCAGTTTAAATTTTGCGTCCGAGCGCCCTTTGTTAATTGTTGAATAACTCGAAAAGTATTATTTGTCGGATTCACTTAAAATTTTCACACAATATTTTTAAGATATTATACTTTAAGAAAATGCAAAAAAAAATCCAATTTTTTTGAAATTCTGGCTACCCCTTATACTGTTATTCATATCTGATGCTGATGGCCTTTCAGAGATTGATGGTCTGCGCAAATATTGTTCTGTTTTTCCTCTGCCTCTCAACTTAATATCTAACAAATCATTAGCCTCAGGTATCATTATCTTTTTTTTTTAATTTTATTTAAGTGGAGGGATGAAAATCCACAAAATGACAGGGTATTCCACCGTCTGTGAGATCAAAGTGTTTTTTGAGGCAAAACTGTACTCTGTACTCGTTTTTATACTGCCTTGAATAGATTGGCTTGTATGTATACGAGTATGTAGTTGTTTATTTTTATTACACCCGATAGGTTTACGCGACCTTCTAAACGCGAATCCATTTTGTGACTGCGAGTATTTTTACCGATGACTGGAAAGTGACAGTTGTTACTCCAATTTCTAAAGCGGTAAAACACGAATTACAGAAAAATGTCGAGACTCTCGTCAGTATCTAAGCTTTTTGAAATATTGTCAAATAAAATATGTATTTTACAACTAAAAGGTTCATTTTACCGTACCAGCATGGTTTGTTTACAGGTAGCTTTACAATTTTCAATATAGCCGTTTTCATTGAATTAATGAACTTCACTGTATTGCAACGTTATCAGCAGGGTGTTCGATAAAATATCGCATAATATTATGTATATTAGATTTTTATTAGGTTGGGGAATAAGATCGTAGCGTTTTTACCGAAGACTTTTATTTAATCAAAATACAATAATAATATCAATAAGTTAATTCGCCGTTACTGTTTACAACATCTTCTCACCTCTCGACCAAATTGTTGATACCGTTCCGTCAAAAATCGCCTGGTCTGGTGTCAAAGAAGTTGTTGAGCCAGTTTTTAAGGACCTCTTTGTTACGCTGTTGTGGATGTAGCAGTAACTTTGCCTTGTCAGTGTAGTGTAAATCACCGGTCGTCTTGGTCTAGGTCATCTAACGGTAGGCACAGGAAACTTGCTGTTTCGATAGGTTGGGTCCAGAGGGAAAGGTGTGTTAGATGAGTGGGGTTAGTGTCGTCCGGAGTGCCTTCACATGCCGGACGTATATGAAAACCCCATACTTTAACCAAACGGAAGGCTCTAGGAATAAAACTCAAAAGCCTAGATTGTTTACTATATCGAAATTCCCCTTTTTACTCTCGAAAGTAAACTCTCACTTTACTCAGCTATCTTGAAACCAATATGGTCATATGGCATTAGAGACATTGGGCCACTGCAGCTAAATACTTCAAAGATTCCAGTCAAAAACCCTCAGGATGATCTTAAACGTCCCTTATTATATCACAAATACACAATTTCATCGTGATCTCAAAGTACCCACAATAATTGAAGAAATAAGAAAATATGCTACATCACACAACACACGACTCCAATTGCACTCAAACCCTTTTGGCACAGAAAAGATCAATTTTTTGTTTTTTCTATAGATCGATTTTTTGTTTTTTTTTTCGAAAGTTTGGTATCTCAAATTTTAAACTCATTTATCTTGAAACGACTTTTTTCGGCCTGATGTTGTCAAAAACAAAAAAAAACTATTTAACCGAATCGTCTGAAATTTTAATATGTTGGTCACAACGTCAATGGCTATCGCCCGTACTAGAATCATATTATTATTTCAATTATTTCGTATTTTTTTAATTAAAAAACTGAAAAAAAACGATTTTCAGAGTGTCAAATTCAAAACTGCGCCATTTTGTCAAAGTTTTTTTATTCTAGTACGGGACATAACTACAGTTATACTGATTAATAAGTTTTTTGGATTCTGTGTTTCATATAAATAGAAGAGCTAAAATGGACAACACCGTCCGGGTCTAATTTTTCTGGAGGGTCAACTTCAGCGCCACTTTTAAAATTAAAAAAAATTGTTTTTTTCTTTTTTGTATGTAAAAGAAGTTAAATAAAAAACCTAAAAAATGTAAATACCGTTTTTCATTTTTTTATTGGAAAAAAATCATGAGAATAGCCTAAATTTTCAAGCTCTACACCACCGGGCTCTATTAAGATAGAGTCTACAAAAGACCCCATATGATAATAAGCCAGTCTAAACTATTATTCATCATAAAATTAGTAAATGGTTCCAGCACTGGGTGTATTCGATAAATGTTTTTCTCTTAAATGAATTAAATAGCTTTAAATAAAAATATGGCTTACTATTTAAAAAACAGATCGCATTAAAGATGTAGATAAAAAAAACAAAAAAGATTTATTAAAATCGGCACATAAAAGATAGATTGAGGAGAATACTCGGAACATTTTCCGCAATTCCCTTTTAGGCTAAATCAATTGAATTAAATAAATCGCACATAAACTCGGAATCGGGATTCAATATTTTCTCATGCACATCTCTAGCTGAAAAATTATTAATTACAGATACTTCCAAGTTAACCAGCCGGAGAGTGAAGCGCTAACAATCGTAGAGTTTTGAATGTTGGTTAAAGTGAGAGGAAAATGTAACCAAACACAGTGTCACGTTATGAATGAGAGCACTAAGTCAAAGTCAGCAAGAGCTAAAAGTTAGCAACTGAGAGCACCTAGCCACTTAACTAGGCAATCGAATGACGGTGTTATAACCAGCAAATTATTAGTTGAAACTTACTCGTCGCGTCAGATAGTTGTGCTCGAATGGAAAACGCTAAAGTGTTGTTAATAATTTGGTGCGATTTGTTTTATTGAAAGTGTATTCAATTTCAATTAACAAATAAGAAATAATGAAAAGAAATCCAAGTGTATTTTCCAGTATAATAACAACGGTATGCATATTCAGTAATATTCAACATATCTAACACACACTACACCTACGAAGTTACCAAAAAGCGAAACAATGTGTGCGTGTTAACAAAATGTTGGTGTGCATGTAGTGGATTCTCCGAGAGTGCTGCATATGTACTCATATACATTTGCATGAATATATGCATTAGTGTTTACGTTTGTATGTAGTAGTATTACCTGTAAACAAGTGTGTGACTTTTACATGTGTACGAGTATTACTAGTAAGCCCATAATTACCCACGTTTAGTCAACCCTTTTCGTGGAACATTGCAACTTTGGGTTGATCGCGCTAGTTGACACACCGTCGCTAATGCCAGTTTGTCGCAATGTCAATTTGAATAAAATGAAAAGCATAATAGCAATAGCAAGCAAAAATATAACCAGTGAGAGTCAGAGTGTTCATAACAGCGCTGCCAAAGCGATCGAGTTTATGTGAATGTAGACGAGTTACGGTTTGTGTTCGTATTTTGTTGTTTTATAATGTTAATAGCAACTTTGGGCAAACAAACAACAAGGTAACAACAAGCGCGATTTTGACGCTATTTTGGGCGTTGCCGCATATGGTTGAAGCTCTTCGACTGTTTTGTTTAAAAACAAAGTTGTTACGTATATGTGTGGATGCTTACCTTCAAATAAGCAGTGAGTTTTGTTACTTAACTTTTAAGAAACTTCTTTTCATTAATAAAAAGTGAGCAAAGTAGATAATGTTCGTAGATAAGTACTAAAATTTTGTATGCAAAGGCAGGGGTATTGCGAATACTATGAATTTGTAAATTAAAGATAAGATAATACACGACAAGTAAGGCCCAAAGCGATGACGTACAATGAAGGGGGATGTGCAATGTTGTTGATTTCTGGCCTGTACATCGACATTTAACAGAACCGCAAACTGCCCTCTATTTCTGTTGGCAGTACCTTGTTTTTGAATGTGGTATGTATAGCATACGAGGTAAGACACACGCTGCTTCACCATACGATATCAAGTGAAACTTTTCGAACTCAAAGTTCTTATTGTATCATCGTATATTTATTTATTTAAGAAATGGGGCTGTTAAGACTGTAAGACTTTTGTAAGACTTCTGTGAGACTTTTAAGCCTTTTATAATGCATCGCTGTTGGAAGCTACAAAATTCGAAATCAATTATTTTCAAACAATGCAAACTTAAACTAACAATTTAAAAAATGTCATTATTTAAATTTAATGGAAATGAGATGCAATGCAACTGAAATTAAAATAGCTATGATCAGAAAGTACCGGGAGTGTTTAATTTAAACGAACCGTTGGTAGGACTTTAAGACACAGAACTGCCACTTTTTAGCGCCATCGGATCATTAGTGTCTGCCTGGCCGGCCGGAAATGTGGGCAAACAATTCTTGGATTTTGCATGATACTAACGCGCCATCGCACCGAGCCCAAATTGCGCTGGATTATTTGACCAAACACCGAGTAAATATCATCGTGCAAGCACCGTATTCACCTGATATGGCCCTGTCCAATTTTTTTTTGCTTCCCAAGTTGAAGTTACCACTTTGTGGAAGGAGATTTCAGTCGATAAAGGAGGTCAAAGCGAATGCGACGAAAGAGCTGAAGGCCATACCTTCGTCGGCCTATCAGGGCTGCATGGAGGCCCGGGTTAAACGTTGGCACATATGTGTTGCTTCAGACGGCTCATATTTTGAAGGAGATAAAATTTAACTCTGTTTTGTTTTATTTAAACATTCCCGGTACTTTCACATCATAGGTAACCCTAGGGAAAATATAGGAATAGTCATAATAGTCAGGAACATACAATATGAATATATAATTGGCGCGTACACACTTTTTGGCAGAGCTCCTCCTCCTATTTGTGGAGTGCGTCTTGATGTTGTTCCACAAATTGAGGGACCTACAGTTTTAAGCGAATAATTTTTAATTCGTTTTCCGATAATTTTTTTTAAATTTATCAACGCTGAATAAAAAATAAATCAATTTTAATATTATGCTTTTTTGACGTGATAACGTCTTATAATTCGATTTAACAGGCTGCACGCACGAAAAAATGTGTCGTTACCTTGCTCATTACTGTTCATATGTAGTTACCTTGCTCATTACTGTTCATATGTAGTTACCTTGCTCATTGCCGTTACCTTGCTCATATTAGTGTTACCTTGCTCATTGCATTGAATGAACTGCAAGCGAAAGGGCGGAACGAACGACAAAGCAAACAAGGCAAACGAACGGCAACGTTCGATATCTTGCTCTCTCCTACTTAAGTGAGCGTATATACTACTGTGTCCAAAAAATAAGGTGACATTTGATTTTAAACTGCGCGCTTTGAAGGATTAGGAGAATTCTTTTTTGACGTGATAACGTCTTATAATTCGATTTAACAGGCTGCACGCACGAAAAAATGTGTCGTTACCTTGCTCATTACTGTTCATATGTAGTTACCTTGCTCATTACTGTTCATATGTAGTTACCTTGCTCATTGCCGTTACCTTGCTCATATTAGTGTTACCTTGCTCATATTAGTGTTACCTTGCTCATATTAGTGTTACCTTGCTCATATTAGTGTTACCTTGCTCATTGCATTGAATGAACTGCAAGCGAAAGGGCGGAACGAACGACAAAGCAAACAAAGCAAACGAACGGCAACGTTCGATATCTTGCTCTCTCCTACTTAAGTGAGCGTATGTATATGTGCAAATGTACATATATAAATTCACGTATTTGTATTTGCATATGCCTTCTTATTGATTATTATTAATTTGATTCACTTTAAGAATTTAAAATAAAACCAAGTTTGTTAATAATACCTGTTGTTTTAATGTTATAATTATTAATTTTTTTATTATATATGAAGGAAAAAATGTATGGTAATATTTACCATATACCTTATAAGATATGTTGTCTATACTAATATTATAAAGAGGAAAACTTTGTTTGTTTGTAATGAATAGGCTCAAAACTACTGGACCGATTTTAAAAATTCTTTCACCATTCGAAAGCTACATCATCCACGAGTAACATGGATTATATTTTATTTTGGAAATAGGGCTCGAGATATAGGTCAAAACGTGGACCCGGGTAACCTTCGGATGTGTATGTACAATATGGGTATCAAATGGAAGCTGTTGGTGAATGCTTTAGTCCAGAGTATTTTTCATGCTGCTGCGTGACTAGGGTCTCGAGATAGAGACCAAAACGTGGACCCTAGAATGTGTTTGTACAATATGGATATTAAATTGAAGCTGTTGGTGAATGCTTTAGTACAGAGTATTTTTCATGCCGCTCCGTGACTGGGGTCTCGAGATATAGGTCAAAACGTGGACCCGGGTAACCTTTGGTTGTGTATGTACAATATGGGTATCAAATGAAAGCTGTTGATAAGTGCTTTAATACGGGGTAGTTTTCATACCTATTGATGACTAGGGTCTCGAAATATATGCCAAAACGTGGACCCGCCGTGTCTTTGAACCGAATTAAACCAAACTTACACAGATTGTTAAGTAGGTATTGAAGATGATTTCCGTATAGTTTGAATACCTATTGGTAGATAGGGTCTCAAGATATAGGTGAAAACGTGGACCCGGGTAACCTTCGGACGTGTATGTACAATATGGGTATCAAATGAAAGCTGTTGGTGAATGCTTTAGTACAGAGAATTTTTCATGCCGCTCCGTGACTGGGGTCTCGAGATATAGGTCAAAACGTGGACCCGGGTAACCTTTGGTTGTGTATGTACAATATGGGTATCAAATGAAAGCTGTTGATAAGTGCTTTAATACGGGGTAATTTGTTATGTTATGTTATGTTATGTAATGTAATGTAATGTAATGTTATGTTATGGTATGTTATGTTATGTTATGTTATGTTATGTTATGTTATGTTATGTTATGTTATGTTATGTTATGTTATGTTATGTTATGTTATGTTATGTTATGTTATGTTATGTTATGTTATGTTATGTTATGTTATGTTATGTTATGTTATGTTATGTTATGTTATGTTATGTTATGTTATGTTATGTTATGTTATGTTATGTTATGTTATGTTATGTTATGTTATGTTATGTTATGTTATGTTATATTATGTCATGTTATATTATGTTATGTTATGTTATGTTATGTTATGTTATGTTATGTTATGTTATGTTATATTATGTTATGTTATGTTATGTTATGTTATATTATGTTATATTATGTTATATTATGTTATGTTATATTATGTTATGTTATATTATGTTATGTTATGTTATGTTATGTTATGTTATGTTATATTATGTTATGTTATATTATGTTATGTTATGTTATATTATGTTATGTTATGTTATATTATGTTATGTTATGTTATGTTATATTATATTATATTATGTTATGTTATGTTATATTATGTTATGTTATGTTATGTTATGTTATGTTATGTTATGTTATGTTATGTTATGTTATGTTATGTTATGTTATGTTATGTTATGTTATGTTATGTTATGTTATGTTATGTTATGTTATGTTATGTTATGTTATGTTATGTTATGTTATGTTATGTTATGTTATGTTATGTTATGTTATGTTGTGTTGTGTTATGTTATGTTATGTTATGTTATGTTATGTTAAAGTATATTATGTTATGTTAATGTTAACTCATTCTCTATATCCATACAAAATATCTATCACACAAATAAAACTAAAATTTTCTTTTGAAAATGCAACCATTCAATCAGTATTTTCTTATGACGTTATCACGTTAAGCTATCGTCAGTAAACCGACTTTACAGACAACCTCTTTTTTTGTTAGATTTTCATTCCTCAAAGCTTAATTACAATATAACATACTAAACTGTTTTTTTAAGAAGCCCCAAGTTTAACACACGCTTATATGATATGTATAGTCTTTACATCATTACTATACTATATACAGTGAACCAAAAAGAAACTGGGACACCAATATTCAAGAAATTCAAATTATATAAATAAAGAAATTATTCACAGATTTTTAAGAAATCATTTGCGTTGAATATATTTCATTTTTAACTATTCAATACGCATAATTTTTGTTTTAGATTTAACAGAAACTCCGTTTATTTAAGTAATAACCGCAATAGCATAGTTTTTCAAAGTCAAACAAAAAGTGGGACACCCTAATTTTTTAGCATATTGAAGTAAACTATGTTATTTCGTTATTTTTTCATAACTGAACTGCAAATCTTAGTTTTATATTTATACCATTGACGTTGCAAGTTTTTAAGAGTGGAGATGAATAAGCAAACATCGAGTGATTTAAAAGAACTTATGGTGAAATACCATTTCGAGGGTAAAAGTGTGCATTAAACCGGAAATTTTGAAAAAAAACCCAAGTCGACAGTATTTAGTATATTGAAAAAATAAAATGAAAACTATTCTTTTCTTAGAAAAATTGGTACTGAAAGAGTTTCCAAAAATAACTCTAATGTGATGAAGAGAAGGATTATACCTTTAATAAACGTGAACCCGAAAATGTCTGCAGTTAATATTGCCAAATCACTTCAAAATTCATCAATTGTGGATGTACACAAAACTCTTAGAAATTTTCTGCACAGTAATGAGTACAGAGCGTACACTCCTAGAAAAAAATGCCTTCTTTCAACGATGAATATGAGTAGAAGGTTGAACTATGCTAAAAATGCGTTAGCAATCCGAATGAATTTTGGGGCAACGTTAATTCATCCACTAGTCGAAATTCAACTTACTTCGGTCCAATGGTCGCAGTTTTGTCTCGAGAGAGGGATCTTCCCTTCGCTCAATCCGTCTAATGTGGTTGGTACTGCGGAACATGGTGGCGGGCATGTCATGATTTGGGAAGCAATGACGACAAATTGAGTGGGCTCGTTTTGTTTCATTAAAGCATACTGCTCTGATTGTAAGGGAATGGTTGCTTTACAATGTAAAAAAATATTACCCCATCCTCCTCAGAGCCTAGATCTCAATACCCTTGAGCACTTGTGGGCCCACATTGAAAGAGAGTTACGCAAACGGAAGATTAGTGGTAAAAACTACCTAAAATCGGTCATTGAAGGGATATGGAAAAATATTCCAAGAGATGTCATTAAAACTCTAGTAGGCTCCATGCAACGACGTCTAGACTGCAACGAGTGCACAAAATATTAGTTTATTTCCATATTTTCATTACTGTCCCACTTTATATTTGAGTTGTAAAATTAAGTTATTGTTTTGTTTACTCGAAAAATTCCAAATGATTTAAATATTTTATAATATTATTTTCGTTTTTTATAATAAAATACTGAATTGAATACTTTACATTGGCTTTTGCCTTTTGAAAATTGATTGAGTTATAAGGGATTGAAGTCAGAACAAACAAGTGTCCCAGCTAGTTTTTGGTTTGCTGTACGCATAAATACGCCACACTAATGGGATCTGATACATAGGCCAAAATGCTATTACTTGACACGAATGCATAAATTGTATATGTCGTACTTATGGCGAAAAGTAGTAGATATTGAAAAAGGGGGCATGATACCTCCCAAATAAACTGAAATTTCCAAATCGCTCTTCTCCGGAACTGCAAAAGCTAAGATAAAGTTGACACAGTTACACAAATTGCTAATACCTGACTTATGGTGAAAAGTGGTAGGTATTGGCATAGCGTGCGTAGCACCTCCCATACAAACTGAAACCTTCATATAGCTTTTCTCCCCATACGCGCTTAAATCTCATATTGTGGGTACAAAATAAATGAATCAACGGAAATTTCAGCGCAAAAATGCGCTAAAATAAAAACTGTTTTTAGAAGGGATAACGGTAGGATAAATATAAAAAATGTTATACATTGCTTATTAGTACTTAAACTTTATAAAAAAAAAATTTAATTTTTCTTTACAAAAATTAGTATATAACTTGACCTAAAGTACAATGAAAAACAAGTTGCTCCACGCTCTGCATCATTTCTCCTTAAAATGTTGATGGATCTGTAAAAAGTAAAAAAAAATCTTGTAAGAAAAGTTGTAGTTATAGTCTGTCAATTTACGGCATTTAAAAACAAAGTATGCGTTTTATGTCACAAACGTTATGTTTATAAAAAATTTTTCAATAAAAATATCAAAAATCCGGCCCGATAGACTATAGAGAAAACACTTTCGAATATTAAAAAAAAAACCGATCAAAAAATATTAAAAACTGTATGAGTTATCATGCAGACCGTGTCAGAAACAGCAGTTTCGAGAAAAACGAGTTTAAACTTTCAAATGCCTCAAACGAAGGACAGCTGCCTATGCGCATCAAACTCTCCTCGGGCAGTTACATTTTTAACCATAACTTTGTATCCATGGGCAATTTTTACAATCGACTTCCAACAGAAATACGCCTAAAACTATAAAGAATAACAATCTGTAAAACAAATCGTTTTTTTTTTTAATTCGGACGTATGTTAACCCTTGAAACAATATTTATGGATCGCTAACAGGGCTTTTGAAAAAAAAAAATTTACAATTATTTTAAATGATTTTCAATAATATCTCAAATTGATTAGTATTAAATTTTTTCAAACCAAGATAACCTAAGAGTTATTTTAAAATATTGAAATTTTCGTGAAGATACTTATTTTGCGTTTGAAACAAACTAAACAAATTTTAGATTTTCATATTTTAAGCATAGCCTTGCACACAATGCCGTTGTTCTATGTATACTGTACACATTGACATTATTGTGGTTTTTCAATTAAGCCTATTTTACTTTGTTGTAAAAAATACATTTCATGCATTTCAATACATGTATAAAATTTCATATTACGTAAATGTCTTCCACTATTTAAGTAGTTCAATGAACCACGATATGCCAAGTAGTTTAATGACCTGGTTTAACTTCTTACTAGTGTGCTGTGTGCTGAAGGAAATAAACAAACTGCGTTACAAGAAATACATTGCTAAATTAAAAAATAATATGTATTCCCTCTAGCCCAAAGTCATTTTATGACTTTATTAACTCTTATAAACAAAATTGAAAGGGACTTATAAGAATTTACGCTAGGTGACTTTCTCGATATAGAAGACGCTTTCAACATCATCTTGATCGGCGACTGGCAGAATTTGTTCGGCTACTTCCTGAGAAGAGAAGCATTGTTTCGAAGATAGGGGGAACGGCTATTACTAAGTACTCAGAACGCACGGCTTTACTCCTCAGAGAGGCGTCCTCTCTCGCCTAATATTGAATCTCTTTGTAAAACTTTACTTTTAAATTTCGCCTACATGGATGACATCATTAATTAACATTATCAGGGAAGTATCTCCAAGTTCATAGCGAACTATTGCAAAACGCTTTCTAGAGAGCTGGTCCAAAGAGAGTGGACTGGATGTTAACTCCAGAAAAACTGAAATGGTGCTATTCACAATCAAATATAGAATACCTGCTTTCATGACTAAATGGGGACCGGCTTACACACGCTAACGAGGGATTATTCTAGACCATGAATTCAACTTGAACCTAAACATCGAAGACAGGTCCAGAAATGCGGTCACTGCCCTATATGCATGCAAAAGGATATACGTGTATGTAAAAGATGGGTCTTAAAACCGCGCATAGTACACTGATTGTATAAAGCGATTGTGAGATCCATCCTCTTCTAGGGGATCACTGTTTGGTAGGAAATATGATATCCAATAGCAAACTGGAAAAGGTGCAAAGGGCGGCGTTCATGCTACTAACAGGGGCGCTACCTTCCCTTACTAAGGCTCTTGCGACTCTATTAGGCCGTCTCTGCCTAGATGTCTATGGTAAATTCCGGCCTAATTGCAACGCAATCAAACTGAATGCATAACTAAGCTGGAATTATTTCACATTTGCGAACTTCAAAATTCTTGAGCTCTTCCGGGAACACATAAGGAGCTAGATTACACTGCTTCCCAATTCAAATCGTTTTTCCACTCAAAAGTGCTGTATCTGAGTCTAAGTCTGCAGCTACTACTGTAACTGATCTTATATCATTCGATTCTGCCAGTATGTGAACATTCCTCTATCCTGAAATAAGCTGTGGATCAGGTGGTTCAACATCATACAAGCCAACTGGTTCAACATCATACACAACTGTATCCTTCATCAATCCGGTCTTCCTTTAATTCGGCTAATTGTATCATTACTGGGCACCGCTTAATGGAAATACAAGGGGAATGTAATTTTTCCACAGATAATTGGAACCATTCTCTTGTAAAATTTTTTTTTTTTGTCACGTCAATTCGGTGGATTAATAGGTACAACTCTTATAACTTATGAGATTATTAAAACCCTTAACAGAATATAGCACTCGTTAAGCCCTTTACAACAATATATCGTTTATAAAAATCCGGCATTAAATGCCAAGGCTACAAAAAATACAATTATTGACGGTTTTTCGTGTAGTCATCGAAATTATTTTTTGTTCCGAGATATTCTTCACTGCAATAGCGATTAGGTGAGTTTTTGAACTTTTCTCGACTTGCTCTAATGTACAAACTTTAGCCATATAGTTTTGTTTTTGAACTAATTAAATCCCAAGTATTCTGACATAAGATTGTTTTTATTTGCTTATTAAAATTTAGTCATTCCGTACGCCTGAAATCACCAAAAAAATATGTAATTATTATGTAACATTTCGTGCAAAATTATTCAATGTTAATAAAATGCCTCTACTTACGAGTATATGATACACATCTAAATTAAGTTCACCTATTATATAGTGCATAGGTAGGCTCTAGGTTTGAGCCCGGAGGCATGAAGCATGAGTGGTTGTTTTCTAAAACCTGTCGACTCGCGGCAGATAATGGGAAACCTCTGAATGTATTTCTGTCATGAACAGCTTCTCATAAAAAACCAACTGCCATCCGGATGGGGCATAAAATTGTAGGTTCCATTTGTGGAACAACATCAAAGCACACATCACAAACGAAATGGGGATCTCGGCCAAACAAATATATATCGTATCTACATGTTCTCAATAACTTGTTGGGCTTTATAATCCCTGCTTGGCATTGGATTTAATGGCTTTCCGTTTATTTTGGTCTGTTGTTTGAGAAAAACTTTTGAAATTGATTTTTTGAAAAAAAAAACGCAGTTCGTCAATTATCAGCCAGTTTATTGCCTTGAACATCACAATATCACAACATCGACACAGGTCCAAGCTCATTCCACCCGGTAACGGAGTTCAGCCTCACTTTACATTTCTGGTCGATTTTTGAAGAGGTGTCAATGTTTTAAGCCCTTTAGAGCATTTTGAGAATCTGATTTTGTGTGTAGGTGGTCATAGTTTCCATTGCATCTGCCGCTTAGGTATACTCGCAAAATAGTACTTCACGGAATAGGATTTTTTTATAACTCGAAGTTCGAAAAAGTACCACAAAATACAAAACACTACTACAAAAACAAATAAAATTCAGCAATCATTTATTTTATTTGCCGTCTTTATCTCCTAGTTTACTACCTTCAGATACCCCCGTAACACTAAATTACCAAGTTTGGCCAATCAGCTATTCTGAAAAACCAAATTGTGCAAGCAACATCGGTTGCCACGTCATCGTATGTTCCATAGCCGAATTCTACCTTTCACAAATTCGTCCAATCAGTCATTGCTCAGACAGGAACGAAGCAACATGAGCGGGAACTGTTCTGATTTTTTCGCATATTACTAATACGAGCTCAGTTTTTTTGTAAACAAACCGCTGTCACGTCCCCGGTGATGTCAGTCAATCAGTCGGTTCTTTCAAATTCGCTGACGGTCTGTTAACGGTCAGATCTTGGTCACACCTACTGATTTATTTTCACCATGATTGGTACGCGTACCACAGTCTGAGAAACGCTAAGCTAGAGAATATGCTGAACGAGATGACAATTCGAAACCTATTTCCTTTAATCTTATCATCCGATTATGAGTCCATGCATCAATCCAACTCGGCATAGTAAGCCTTGGAGATAGTTTATCTCTTTTCAAGGCAAGCCATAAAAAGCCCAACAGCGGTGGATTGGTTCATATTTTTTTTATTTGAATGATCAAATATGTAGAAAAATAATGTTTAATGAGCAGGCAGTCAAAATATTTGGGCACACATCACATTACATTTTCTTAATAATGCCAAAAAAAGCGAGAGTGTATTTTTTGTCTGTTTTCACGTCGTTCATTTGTTTACAAACAAGATCGCACTGTGGCGACACTCTACTGTAAAATTACCGAACTTGCACAATGTCCAAACTTTTATAAATAAATCTTGGCTAGATATTATTTAAAATTTGTATTTGGTGAGTTGAATATCATGCGCAGGGAATATGAAGTAGGTATACATTTTTTATTCCGTTGTCTTCCTCAAGTTCAGCAACTCTTTGTGTAGTATTTACTGGTTCTTTGACTGCTTCGCGAATCAAAAAACTGTTCACCTCTAATCTACATACTTTCTGTATCACCAAATGAACCAAATTTTAGGCCTCTTAAAAAATATGGTCTTATTTCGTTAATAACACGAATAGTTTTTGCTTCAATAATTTAATTGTGATTGATTTGTTGTCATAGTCATATTCTTAATCCAACAAAATTAATCCTATATCAATTCTCATCTAAATATATGACAAGTGAACGTGATTGATTGACTTGTGCCAAGAAAGCATCTTCAATGGTCAAACCTTTTTCAACACAGTTATGAAATACTATGGGTGTACTTAATGTTTTTTTTTGTTTTTAATTTCAAGGTTAAATAACGCCTTTTCCTATTTATATCTATTTTTTAGTGTCTGCATAGTTCACATGCTTTCTATTTTTTTAAGATTTTTCTAATCCATCACCGTTTATGAAGATTTTACCTTTGATTTTCAGAATATAAAATATTTCGCGACTCAGCAACACAACACTGCCATGCACCAGATAGATTCGAGGCCAATAACTATCTAAACTACTTCTGAACAATCGACAGCAGAGAACAAAAACGTCCCTAATTTGTCCATAAGCAATATGAAGACACACAAGCAAACAAAAGATCGAATGCGTAAACTAAGCCACACATACAGGAATGGCAAGCCACACCACAACAAACTTTCTCCATTGTTTAGTATAACAACTATTAGAATAAAAAACTTTAAATATCGAGACAAACTGCATCTCACTACAGTCTTCGCCATATCTATTTATGTGGTACTAAGCATTTTATGTGGAGTTGAAGCGCAGACTCGTGATCCCCATTTTTACTCACGTCCGGGTGTGAATGATTATAATTGGCCAAACCCAGGTGATCCTGATTACAGGTGAGACTTAGTAAGTTGATTTAAATATAAATATATAATTGCTCTACTTTATTTTAAGAACCTATATTTTTAATGATCGGCGTTATGGGCACTACTTGCCAAACGGTTATGGCACAAATTATCCAGGCAGAAATTCACCTGGGCAATATCCACAGGGAATGCCCAACGAGGACCGATTTCGATTTGATCCGGTAAGTTACTATAAAAGCATTTGGAGGCAAGAGGGTACGGGTCCCACATCTCAAAGTATCGTATTTTAAATTAAAAGACGAAAATAATACCGCAATAACCGAATTCCTGATTTCAGTGTTAGTCATTCAAAATCCACTATAACAAGCAACGAAGCAAGAAATAATCGGAATTTACTAAGGTTAGGTTAGGTTAGCCTGGTTGGCAATAAGCCACGCATAGACCTTTTGGTCCCTAGCGATACCAGATAGAGACCGACCTCTATGAACACCGAAAGTAGACATCATGTAGGATGTCAGCGCTTTTGGTGAATCTAAGCAGAGTTGACTAAAGATCGAGCATACAATTTCTTTTTCCACAAACTAATACACACATATTTTTTTATAAATGAAGTTATTGATAATTATTTTTATAAATTAATAGCATAAACATAATTGAATCCTAAAGTATAAAGTAAACTCAATAAACCTCCAATTATTTTGTTAAATCTTGTACATGAAACCGAAAGACATGTGAAAAAAAGTTTACAAAAGTAAACATTAATAATAACATAATAACATTCCTGCATTCATCCGAAGTCATTTTATCCCAATTTTCATTAATATCCTTCTTGATCTTTTAGATCCCTTGATCTTTTAGATGTTTGCTGCGATATACATATGTACGCAGTTTCAATATTGCAAAGCATTTTCAATTCATTTCATTTAGTCAATAGGGTTGGACTTTAAGGCGGCAATTTCTATATGTCATTCCTCTAAGTGTGTCTTTACTTTTCTTGCGGTGGCAATCGAAGCAGTTAACCGCTATCTATCAGCATCCTTAGGTATTGCTACTTCTTTAATTATATTTAAGTTAATATTGAAATTTACTTTTCCTTCTAACATTCCAAATTCCCTGGTTCACTTGCCCAAATGCATCCTAAAACCATAGTTCCTTTTTTAGACGCCTTAAATGTCGGTTCAGTGCATTTATAAGTCAGGAATTCTCCTTTATTTCTCCATACGCAGACACAGTCATGAGAATATTTCAACTGTATTAATCTGTCCAAAATATTTTATTCCAGAATTATTGTGGTTTCAAAACATGGTTTTGGTAGAACTCTATTCTTTGAACTCTAAAACACTATATGTTGAGCTTGTCAACGTGCGGGTTTTTGCCAGCTTCAACCTTCTGCGAAGAGAGTGTGTATCAAAGCCCCTTCAGTGTACTTCACTCTGCAATTCGGCACGAATTTTCGGAGCTGAAATTAATGGATTTGAATTTGTAAAAGTTTTAGTTCTATCCTCAACTCGCTTGACGGTACTTCGTGATCTACCCTTTCGTTTTATAGAACTTAGTCGTATGCGATGTTATAAAAATATAAACAAGTTTTTTGTTGGAGTTTCCACTTTTATGTACTTCGATTATAGCCTTATATTCTTCCAGATTTAGAAGAGCGTCGCTTTTTGTAATACAATTGTACGATGTGTAAACGCTTTTGAGGCGTAAGTCTTTCCATGATGAATACTAAAAAATTATGTATTTAGTTTGATCCACTTTCTTTATACAAAACCAATGGATTTATACGAGACACGACATATCATTATCTTTCAAAAACTAATTGTGTTTTGATGAATGAATGAATGAAAATGAGGTTTGCACTATTACAGTACCTTATCGAAACCCAATTCCTCTAATAAACCTAAGATAGAGATGGTTTGGACTGAGCGTATGTGCCTTTTCTCCGGCCGAGATATCTCATCCTTCTTCGTGCTATAGCATCCATTTCGTGCCAGCTTACGACTCTTAGCGTGTGTTTTGATATAGAATCTTACTCTAGATGGGCATGGCTACACTTTAGATACTTATAAAATATATTTATAATTCCACACCGCAGGTTTGGGCTGGTAAAAACAATTTGGTGTGCCCAATGTAGAAATTCTGACCACGCGGTCATTTTATGCGTTCATCATTTGAGCATTTCAAAGCCAAAGTTAATAGTTTCTTCGACCCTTCAAATAATAACGATTTTTAAACAATAAGATTATTGTATGAGTTTTTTCCATATATTGGAAGTATGTACATACACATATCTATGCAAGAACTCACTTATTAATCGATGCTCGTTAATGATGCTGTGGATTTATTGAATTTTCATACTTTTGAGTTACTGAATCTGACAAATAGCTTAACTTGGAGATTATGCATACATTCATATACACATACGAGTATGTTCATGCTATATAAAGTACACTAGATAAATTGAATTTGATATCTGGATTTTGCGTACAAACCCAGTAGAACTGAAATAAGATCTGCCAAAGTAAGAAATGAAAGAGTACTCCTTTGCAAATGTAAAAAGTAAATCTGTAGTCATATACGTACATATATTATATAATATTATGCATATAAATATATGGTATATATACTAGCAAATACCCGCCAAAAGTATTTTTTCTAACGGCTTACACCCTTTTTGGGTGTTTGGCCGAGCTCCTTCTCCTACTAACACCAAGTCTTCATGTTGTTCCACAAATGGGGAGACCTACAGTTTTAAGCCGACTCCGAACGGCAAATAATTTTTTTTTTTGTGAGGAGCTGTTTCGTGCCAGAAATACAATCGGAGATTTGCCATTGCCTGCCCCGGGGCGACCACTATTAGAATAAACTTTTTCTATTCGAATATGCGTATATACCTATATTTAAATAGTATGTATATATTTCTAAATACGCTTTTTGTAATTTCTTTTCAATAGGTGGTAATTTTACCACTTTCTTTGAGAAATATCGTTAATGTTGTTCATTGAAGTTAATTTTTTCTTTTCGACAATCTGGCAGCACCCTTTTCCAAGTATTTTCTTCGAAAACCTTAAACAGCCAGAAAGAAGAAAAATAGAAAAAAGATGAATGAAATCGCAAAAGTTGTCGCTCAAGTTACGACGTTACATAGGGAAATAGAGATTCATTTGTATACATGTAAATAAAAGAAAACTGATCCGGGCATAGCGCCATCTTTCGGTAATTTTTCGCTCATAGGCTCGAAACCAAACTTAACATGTCGGTTTAAATTAATTCGCTTCAGGGCATAGTTGAAATAGAAATTGAAATTTCAAAAGTTCGAGCCAAGGAGCACCAGGAAATTTGGTGGCTCCTAAAACACTCAGGCTCTCTAGTTGATTTTATACGGACATTCATTTTTATATATTAGTTTTGGAAAAAAGAAATCTATTGTTTTGCGTAAAATTTTTGCGCAAGTGGCTTAAAACTGCTGATCGTTCTTTACCTCCTGGGTCATGCTTTACTATTAACATGCCGGCAACTTCGATTATTTTTGTGATTTTATCGACATTCTCGACATTTTCTTTAACATCAAAAATGCCTGAACGGAATAGACGAAACCAAAATTGCATGTAATTAGGTGTTACAGTATCGGCACCATAAACACCATTCACAACTTTACGCGATATCGATCACTACAGCCATCTACTGACCAAATAATGGATTTCTTTTTCTCCAAACTATTTTTTTATTATATATAAGGTGTTCGCTACTTCTTTGTTCGCCATCTCTGGGTTCGGCTCACTTGGCAACAACAAAATTATCGACCAAAATTCAGCGCTAGCGAATATAGTTATACCCCATAAAGTTGGTATAACTCACTATTTTCAATGCCTCCCACTCCATTTCATGACAGTTTCATTAGACCGCGTTCATACAGGGAGACTTTTGTTGCTTCAACATTGCGAATTCTCTTTTGGGGTTTGCCGCAGTGTTCACACATCTTGGTTTTTTCTTAAGTTTTAGTCCACAACAGCATTAAGAAGAACGAGAACACAAACAGTGTTGACAGAGCACGAACATCACAAGTAACAGGTGAAGCAACAAATGTTTATCTGTGTGACGTGGTCTTACTAATACTCTTTATGTAAGTACTTTCGAACAAACGCAATTTTTGCCAGCTCTTTTCCAATGCAATGCAGCATATCTTTTTTTATGCGAGTTGCTTCATCTATTCGCCACTTGCTAATGCTTGGGAATATAATAAATAGAATAAATATAGTCTCCAAGAATATGTATATGAAAATTGAAAAGACTTTTAGCAAGCCAGATATCATTCTTCCATTACTTTAACTTAGCGGTAAATTTTACTTTTTAATGCCTTTTTTGTGATGGACCAGCCATCGGAAAAGGGAAACGATTAGCACTCCCCACGACTTTTGAGTAAAAGTTACCAGTTTCTTTTCCAGGAAATTTTAGTAATGCGAAAGATGACATTCCGTATAACAGGGAAAATCAAAAGTTTTCAATAAGCGGCAGTAATATTAGGCTCATTACCGGCATTTCTTTTTCTCTCTAACTTATTTAATCAATACAAGTTAAAAGCAATAAATGATGCTAAACTTAAAAAACAAAGTATGGCATGTACATACATACATACATATATATTACTAGAGTAACTATATTAAGGAGCAATTTTTTTCTTTGAATAACACGAAAAATGGCATGTGCACTTGCGCAGTCATGAACATCCCAAGATTCGCAAAGTGCGCTGTAAGTTTATCAAACTCATCACAGATTTGCACGTTGTGTCAAACACAGTGGCCTTTATTACAGTGCAAAAAAAATGCACTCTACTGGAATCTCTGAAAGTATATTTATTTAAAAAATATTTCGCATTAGGCGCAAGGTTATTCAGCCCAGCTTAGTCATTTATTTGAAATGAATTTACTTCTCGGTTGCGCTACTTTTTCTGATTACCGCTGACGATCGTCACAAGAATAATTTGTTATAACTTTAATGTTTCAAACGACATACAAGCAAACTCAGCTATTTCAATGTGTACATACATACATTTGTACCATGAATCATGCATATGTACAAATACGTAGTCATAAAAACCGTATCGTTGCTACAAATAATTTCTATTGCTCTTTTTCCCAAATATACATACATCCATATGTACATATAACGGATTAAACCAAGCGCAAGAAAATCATCTTTTTTGTTGAACTGTGTATGTGCCGGGCAGAGGTCTGACATTGATTACACAAATAAAGTAATTGAACTATAGATCAATGCACTACTTGACCTATTCGTCAGGCAATGCGCAATAAACCTATGAAAAAATATACCATCAAATTTTGTGCAGTTAAAAAGTTGTGTCATATGCGTCTCTTTGTGTTCGTATGTCTATGATTTCATTACTCTTTATTTTACAGAACAATCCGAATGCTGCGCATACTCCTTTCCCTGGCATTTTGGCAGGTTGGCGTGAAGATTTGCAGGGTAAACAGCGCCGTGACTCGCTCACGTTAGACCGCGACGTATTCGTCACGACCAATTATGGACAAGTGCAAGGATTTAAAGTCTACATGTACGACAATCCTGATCCCAAATCTTTCTACAGGCCATACCATTCGACCGTTGATAGGGTGATGGGTGAATGCTCAGTTTTTTTGGGTATTCCTTATGCCTTACCTCCAACCTTCGAGGGTCGCTTTAAGCCACCACGTTTGCACCGTGGATGGCAGCTGCTGCAAGCTGTTGATTACGGACCGGCGTGTCCACAACCAGTGCGCTATACAGGCGCAACCAAAGGCATAACGGACATGGATGAAGATTGTCTTTACTTGAACATCTTTTCACCAAAAGTAAAAATTTAAGTTATGCTTTGTGCTTTATACAAATTTATTTTAATTTTGAACAGACTGGTGCTGGTGTGGCGCAAAAATATCCTGTGATGGTCTATATTCATGGTGGGGAATTCATTCGCGGTGCCTCGAATCTTTTTCAAGGTCATATACTCGCATCATTCTATGATGTTGTTGTTGTCACTATAAATTATAGACTTGGGGCACTCGGATTTTTATCGACCGGCGATGAGAACTCGCCCGGCAATTATGGGATATTAGACCAAGTTATGGCTCTGAAGTGGATATATGACAATATTGAGTTTTTCAACGGTGATCGGGAATCGATTACATTGTTTGGTCCTGGTGCGGGCGCAGCATCTGCGGGCCTGTTAATGGTTGCACCACAAACTAAAAACATAGTGAAACGAATTATTGCACAATCGGGAGCAGCCTTGGCGGACTGGGCGCTGATCCAAGATAAATATCGTGCACAGAACACCAGTCGTGTGTTAGGCCAGTTGCTCGGTTGTTCCATAGAATCGTCATGGAAATTAGTGAACTGCCTCCGGACTGGGCGCAGCTTCTATGAGCTTGGCAATGCGGAATTCCCTCCACAAGTAGGTACGTTCCCTTGGGGTCCAGTGCTGGATCACAACTTCACAGTGCCCGGCGATGATTGGTATGAAGGTTGGCGTGAAAAAGATTGGAGATTCCTTACACAAACACCAGAAACTCTAATTAGACAAGGGCAATTCAATCGTGGTTTGCAGTATATGACAGGTGTGACGACCCAAGAGGCAGCTTTTTTTGTAGCACAAAATGAGTCTTTAGCTCCTTATTACGAAATCGATAACAAATTTTTTGATCAAAAAATTCGCGAACATGTATTCCGTTACAACTACACACTGAATCCGAATGGCGTATACGAGGCTATTAAATACATGTATACCTATTGGCCAGATCCCAACAATAGTTCAATTTTACGCGATCAGTACATAAATATGCTTTCTGATTTGTATTATCGAGCACCAGTTGACCAAATGGTCAAACTACTATTGGAACAGCGCATTCCGGTTTATATGTATGTCCTGAACACAACTGTGGAGGCGCTGAACTATCCACAATGGAGAAAATATCCGCACGATATAGAGCACTATTTTCTCACAGGTGCACCATTCATGGACATCGAATTCTTTCCCAAGAAGGAACATCTACAGCGCAACATGTGGACTGACAATGATCGAAATATGAGTCACTTTTTTATGCAAACCTACTCAAATTTCGCTAGATATGGGTGAGTCTAATTATTAAGTACATATGTACACACTGTGTTAATACATATACATACATACAATACTTTGAATAAAAATTAATTGAAAAAATCTGCAGCAATCCGACACCACAACAAGTTTTGGGCATGCATTTCCAACGTGCCTATCAAGGGGAACTGCGTTATTTGAATATCAATACAACGTTTAATTCATCAATATTGCTCAATTATCGACAAACAGAATGTGCGTTTTGGACGCAATATTTACCAACGGTAGTCGGAGTGCTGGTTCCCACCTATCCGCCCACAACAGAATTTTGGTGGGAGCCGAAGGAACCATTGCAAATTGCATTTTGGACAATGTCGGTTGCTTGTTTCTTTCTCATCGTTTTAGTGGTAATTTGCTGTATTATGTGGCGTAATGCTAAAAGGTAAGAACAATTTCTGCAAACATATGTATTTGGCTTACGCGGGCGGTTCAATAAGTGCCCGTGTTTGATGACAGAGGCAAAACAAATTTCAGACTGATTGATAAGTTAGTTTGGATTTGGCAGCTATTCGAGTAAGTCGTGCTTCGAGATTTTCGCTAAGATGGAAAAAGAGCAGTATTGGTCGGTAATTCGCTTTTTGTTTTTGGATGGGAAAAAATGCGAGGAGATAAAACCAAAGTTAGATGCTGTCTATGGGAACGCTTCGCCACAGTTAGATATTGGTGCAACGGATTTAAACGTGGGGAACATCCGCTTTTGATGAGGAGCGGCCAGGATGCCCGGCAGTTGTGGTTGCCGAGGAAATCATTATGATAATATAACACCTAGATTTTACTTAAATGAACGGGAAATGAGTTTACGAGTATGGCATTACGTTCTCTGAAACTCCAAAGGTTAATACATAAATATGCTTTCTGCTTATGCTTTCCCACGTTCACCTCGGAAAACCAAATCGCCGGATCAAGTAGCTTCTCATAATGCAATGATGGAATTCCTAATTTTAAATTAAATTTTTTCAGACACTCAATAGGAACTTTTTTTTAATGAGCGCATAACAGGAAATTATTTAAAAATCGATTGATGTGTGTATAAAAACATAAAAGCGGCCAGATGCAAACATTTCATAGGCTTAGCAATCAACATTTGTAATACAGCCAAAATTAGAAATATTTGAACCTTTTTTAATTTAAAATAGCTTTTAGCACGATTATTTTGTTTACGAGGTTGTGTTTAAGATTATATGTGAATAAGCTATCATACTTACAATTATATTTCCAAGAACATTTGCAACAAATTCGTAAAACAGACAGAACGGGTGTTTGGGTTCCGCATAATATGTCTGAAGAAAACAAAGCTAACCAAACCACGACATGCAACTTATTGCTTCAACGCTACAATACAGAACTGTTTTTGATTGCTTATCACTGTAGAAGCAAAATGTGTCCTGTATGATAATCCATAACGCAAAAGACGCTCTCTCCGAATGAACTGTCAGCAAGGACTGCTAAGCTAGGGTGACATCCGAAAAAGGCACTTTTTTGTGTTTGGTGGGATATTTATGGAATCGTCCATATGAAGTGTTTAAACCGGGAGAAACTGTTAATACAGACCTTTGTTGTGAGCAATCAATCATCAATCGAGTAAATCAATCATTAATTGAAAAGTATCCAGAGATTATCAATAGAAAAGACGTTAATGCAGAACGATAATGTAGAACCGCACTGCGCAAGAAAAACGCTGGAAAAAATTTAAGGATTGGGGTGTGAGATACTGCCTCTCCCGCCATACTCGTCTGACATTGCGCCATGGGATTTCCATTCATTGCGTTCACTGCAACATTTCTTAACAAACAAAAAATTTCAAAGTTTAGTTGACAAGAAAAATGTGATCTCCAGATATTTTACTCAAAAACCAATTGATTTTTATCGGATCGAAAAATGTGCGTTATTTTTGAGCATTGAAAATTTGCACATTAGATGGCAAAATGTTGTTGCCAACGAAGATGATTACATAATTGACTAAGAAGAAAATTTTGTAAACAATTTATTTATTCGAATTTACTGTACAAAAACGGCAATATTTTCCGGTTCTCCTCATATTTAAAATTTTTCTTATGTTTTAGGTTCTTTATTTCTGTCCTTAAGATATATTTACATTTTATATACCATTTAAGCAGCTAAATATCTCATTTTGAATGGCATACAACAATTTTTACCGAATACATAAAGTTTAGTTATGTACTTGAACTTATAACCTAAACCTAAATCCAGATTTTGAGGGTAAATTCGAGATTCGGAGCATACAGTATTTTCCTACTTCTCAAGGCCTATAACACGTCCAAACCTGGGGAAAAATATATTAAAAATTTGTTTTTTGCCACACAGTGTTTTTTTTTTTACTTTTTTATTATTCTTATTTGAACTCTGTTACACATTATTTTCAAATGTTTCAAAGTTGCATCTAAGGTTTCTAAGGATTTTTTTTAAATTTATTTTCATTAACATAGGCGCTCAGACTTTTACGATGAAGATGTTTTCATAAATCCTGATGGTACAGAGCTACCTAATGATCAACATAGCGGTGTAGACAACTCCCATATGGTTGCGAATCATCATGCGCTCCGATCTCGTGACAATATCTACGAATACCGTGATTCTCCATCGTCCAAGACGTTGGCCAGTAAAATCCACACGGATACAACATCCATTCGTTCGCCCAGTTCATTGGCCATGACACAGAAATCGGGCAGTCAGTCCTCCTTGAAGTCGGCGATTTCACTAAAAGAAACGAATGGCGGTACCTTGACTAGCAACTCGAGCAGCGCACGTCCTTCGCGCTTGACTGCCCTCAATAACGGTGCAACAGCAACTGTACAACAACAACAACCAAGAAATGTAGAAGAAAAACGTTTATTAGCAAGTGAGCCATCTATACCAATATCAGGCACACCATTAATAACAACTACAACAGCTGCGATTTCTGCCGCACCGGTTCCTTTAAGTTCCAAGCTCAAAGCGACACCTTCGACTGTCCCCACAAGCACAGGCCCCAACGTAGCTGGTGCCATAAGCAGTCGCAGCACAACACCGGTGCCCAGTGCGCGCACCCACACTCATACTACCACGGCAACCATAACTTCTGCACCACAGCTGCAACGATCACTCCCACCCACATCAGCCACACAGATACCGCCACAACCTCAAGCGCGCACACAGGTTATCGAAGGGGTACCGCAAACATCGGTTTAAGAAAGGCGGGTAACTTGAATTGCAATGCAAAACAGAAAAGCTCATCTAAAGAGAATAAAATGCAAAGTATCTCATCTTTCATCGATTAGTATGTATGTATGATATGTATATTTATGTACCTAGCGACGGTCTCGTGTAGAATTGTTAACTTGATTGGAATTGGCTATAATTTTTAGTTTTAACAGACTAACATTAAATAAACACTCGTATAAAAATTTGCAAACAATTTTATTACATAAAACATACGCCGAGAAGAATATGCGTTAATTCTTTTAATTTCTAGTATCAAAATTACCAACAATTGTACATAAGCACTTTTAATTTTGATGCAGTTTTTTCTTCTTAAAATTAAAAAATGTTTTTTACGCGATTATCACTGGAAATGAAACACGAAAAACATTTGCAGTTTAGTGAGTTTAGTTGGAATCAAAATTACTTAATTTAGACAAACAAAAATACACACTTAGGTATAAACCAACATCGACATAGTTTTAATATTTTTTTTATTCCTTTACATAAAACGAAATTAGGACATTACTGCTTCCATGTATGTATGTATGCGTATTGCAATAAGAAGTAGTTAACTACTAATAATGCAGGCAAATACAAAAAATCATTTACTTAGTTATAATACTACTTCATAGTTTTAACATGACGTCAATTAAATATTAAAAAAACAAATATATATATATGTTATATGTATATTTTTAGTTAAATAATATATGTATATACATACGTATGTATTGTAAACTAAAGTGAATTATTATAACATACTATATACCCTATGATCAGAAAGTACCGGGAATGTTTAAATAAAACAAAACAAATGTTTGCTCACATTTCCGAACCTTCGCGACGTACAGCATCTCTCAAACCCTTCAAAACGGGTAAATAATATTCTTTAATGATTGTCTGGCCTCCAACATAAGAAAAAAACCGGTTCCCACGTGCGCGGTTCGTTTAAATTAAACATTCCCGGTACTTTTTGATCATAGGGTTTGTTTACACAATTATATACAATATACATATATACAAGGTCGCTCATAATTTATCACCCTTTTTTTAATAACTTGCTTAGTAAATAAACAAAAATGATTTTAGGTGATGTAAATCTTTATTTTAACCTTTACGCGCTCCGTTGCTTGTCTGATTGTATACAGCGCCTGTCTACTTCATAAGTGTCAGATATGATTAACGTAAGACGCTGTTTGCAAAAATTTCAACCCTTCCGATAGGGTGATTCATTTTGTGTATATATATTTATTGTATATATATATCTATATATATATATATGTATATTAGGGCTGGTCAATTTATACGGAACTATTCTCTTCGACATCGTTCCTAGCAGATTATACATATAATTCTAAGATAAAAAGCCCACTAAAGTATAAATCTAAAATCAGTTTTGAGCTTCCAAGCTTTTAAAAGAAGATATCTTCAATTAAAATGAAAATAGAGAGGAAGTTAATGCTATAAGGATAGAAAGTAGTAAAAAAACACCTCGTGTTGAAAAAAAGTATCTTAAGCCAAAATCATTACAAAAATACGCCGCACTAAAGTATTTAAATCCCTTTTTTGAGTGTACCGTTCGCCCGACCTAAATGTAACATGCACCGCTTGGAAGGAAAGGAAGTTATCCTTTAGTTACTTTAGGCACAGGCGAATAATTACGCGGAAACTGTACTCAACTTTACTAAGAGATACAAGGTTATCTTCCCGTATAGGGAAGAGTGGAACACTAACCCAGCATGGCTACATGATGATGCGCAAAAATGGTATACAGATGGATCTAAAATGCTCCAAAACGGGGTAAGAGCAGGAATAGTGGGGCCTAAAATCTTTAACACTGAGTGCAGATTCTATAATTTTCCATGCGAAGCCTTTCGCCACAATGGTAACAGTATTGTGTCCAAAAGAGGGTTCGAAAAAGTAAAAATTTAAATTCTTTCGGACAGTCAATCAGTCCTTAAAGCTTTATAAGCTTTACGTTGAATTCAAATCATCTTATAGAGTGTAACAATGCATTCAACAAACTGGCGGCTGTTAATCAGGTTTTTCTGATTCGGGCACCAGGACATGAGGGACTCGAAAGAAACGAGAAGACATACCCATTTTTGGCTTTAACAACAACAACCTAAAACAGTAAACCAAAAATGGATACAAATAGAAACCAAGGAATACTGGCATGACACTTTGCCTGCAATAAACATTTCAATACAATAGAACTATCTGGCACTAGTTTATGCAGATTCTGCTGTGATGAAGAGGAGTATATGGAACACTTATTCACGTGTGATTCCGTGTGATTTTCAACGTTTGAAAAAAAAATATACTACCTTGATCAAAAAGTTCCCAGAATATATTCGGAAAAATCAAAGTACTCCCTGCAACGCTCTCCTTCCAGTGTTTGATTCATCTCTCGAAACATTTCTGAAATTCTATTTTCGGTAAAACCATCAGAGCCGTCTTCGATTTTTCCATTGCTTCTTTTCGGCTGTGAAAACGCCGAAGTGGTTCCCCGTAGTGGTTTTTTGACTCGATCAAGCAGAAAATAATCGCAGCGAGCCATATCAGGTGAATTCGATAGCTGTTGGATGATATTCCTTTCGTTCTTGGTAAAAAATTCACTAATAACGATGGCACTGTCCGACGGTGCGTTATTATGATGCAAAATCCGTGAGTTGTTTTCTCACAAATCCTTCTTTTTCTGAGGAATTACTTTACGTAAACGTCTCATGGCCCAAATAATATACCTTATTAAGTGTCGAGTCCTTTGGAATTGACTTTGCAGCAACACGGCGCCAACACAAATCATTAACTACAATGATTTGAACGCATCCATAAGCAATATTCAAATCCTCGGCCTGTCTTCTTTATAGAGTCATTACCGGAACAGTTTCCTAATATTTGTAAGGTTTTTTTCACACCATTGAATCTATTTTTAGCGCAAAATTTAATACCAACTCGTTATTGCAAAATCAAATCCATTTTTAAAACTGTAAAAAATCGAAGGCACGTACGGAGGTAGATTGACTCAAGACAGCGTAACTTTTACAATTTTACAAATGTCAAGCAATGGCGATAAAATTTTGGTGAAAATGCTAATCACAAATGTGCGGTTATTCCGGGGACATTTTGATCAAGTTAGTATATTTTATCACTTTGTATAGTTCAAATGAAATTGGATAAAACTTACTACTTACGATGAGAATTATTCTTGGTTAAATTTTCGACTAGCGGCGATACTATTAATTGTAAATGCGTTTTTTTAAATATTGTAAAATTTAATTGTTTTTGGTGTATTTACAAGACTTACTTATAAAAAAATGAGATGCAATCACTTAAACATTAAAGAATTATTTATAATTTGCTTTGTAGCGTCATTTTTAGACTATAGATAAAAAAAATAGTTATCAAAAATTAATTTTTCGTAGCAAAAAGCCCTCAAGTACAAGTTTTTATAAAAAAAAATTACATTCATGATACTTTAATTAATATTAATTAAAGATAGCTTCTTTTAAAATTTCGGGGCTCGGAATTATATATGTATATAAATGTGTATATATATGAGTATATATTTATATATATTTTATACTTGTATTAGGATGACACAACTTAAGTACATATGAACATGTATTACATTTTACTGAGATTGGATTACTCTAAACCATGCTGTATTTGAATTACTATATTTCACTCCATTTCAGTATTTCGTAAAATAAAATTTTAATTTTCTTTGTAATGAAATATAAAGTAGTCTGGATGTTATGGGTTCAATCCCAAATGCCTGCTCGTCAAACATAAAAAGCGAGAAAAAATATGCTCTACAGCAATAAACAAACTTAAAGTAAATATCTTGCTTCAAATATCTCCTCACAAACAGCGTAGAAGGCCGCATAAGTGACCTTGATTTGTAGAAATCAAAATTTAGACTAATCAACCCACAGTTATTACGTTATGAAAATTACCAAAAATAGGAAAAGATCCTGCATTTTCTTAGAAATAAAATCCGATATGAAGCTTTGCGTTTGCAAAAATATCTCAACTAATAACTAATTCTCAAGCCGCTCATTTTGCTATGATTTTTGAAGAGTTTAAACGATAATGCCAAAATGAACTGCCATTGTTTTAAAATTTTTGGAATGTGGGTTGTGAGATATAAACCGAGCAAGAATAAGTCTGTTCATGAAGTAAATAGTTTGTAAAAATTGCTACAAATTATCACGTTTTTAGTGTTCATTTACCCAAAAAACTTGCAACTTAGGGGAAAGTGAGAGATCAAAAAGATATTTAATTTTGAGGGAAAGTTACAAGTTTTTACTGGATACATTATTACTTGTAAGAATTTGCAAGGGAGAAAAACAGCTGATCGCAAAGTAAAAATAAATACGAATTAAAATGAGTGAATTGATATCGCTAATGGAATGTTCTTCAACTGACAGCGATGATAAAATGGAACAAATTATTGCGGGCAAAATAAAATTATGTAATTCCGAATATCGTTGTTTTGCATTTTACTTGCCGTATAATTTTTTTAAATTTAATACGAGGTAGCTCAAGTGAAAATTTTTTTAATATTTGTGATTTTTCCAGCCAACAATTTAATCAGCTATTCCTAAAACTTGCAAATTGTTACTGGTTTTGAGTTCATGTACTTTTTTTTGGATATTTTTCTCTATGAGAAAGAATTCTCGGAGATGATTTTACTGGATAATTTTTACATGAACCGGCCTAATATCGCACTGAAATTTTTGTTTTGTAAAACAGAGAAATTTTAATAAACTTGAATTAGGTAAACATTGGTTTCTGAAGCGAAGAGAATTTTTTAGTTTAGTTTAAAATTCAACTTATGTTATATGGGATAGGGGTTTTTGATTCGCCAAAAATGTAAAAGCCAGATGTCATTCTTCTAAATATTTTACTTTTTTAATGGAAATAAGCATTAAATAATAATTACTTGTAATAAACATAATTATAAGTGCTACAGAGCTCATCTATTTTTAAGTTGCGATTCATATAAACTGGATTATCTACGCATTTGTAGTGACCAACTCGAATTATCGGTGGAATCCGTCCAAAACGTAAGTGCCTAAGTTCACATGTATTGTAAATTTCCAACTCATGCTTTTGTTTGTGTAAATATTTAAAAGGTAGACATGAGTGAGAGTACAACAAATACACCCAATAAGTTTGTATAATATATAAGTACATATAGACGTATGTTGATTTGATTTCATTCTTATTGAATATGTCAATTGTTAGTTTGTAATGTTTACTGTATTTTTTGTATTCAATAAATTATATTTGTACTTGTCCAGTTCGTGTTGTCTTGCATATATCGCTCATTTGTAATTTTTACCGTACTTTTATGCATTTAATAAATTGTATTAATTTGTACTTGTCCTGTTCGCGTTGTCTTTCATATATATCGCTCATTTGCGGCGAATGTCAAAATCCAAAAATATTTTTTTTTAAATGAGTATGCGGAATTGAACACAAGCCCTTCTTTTCTGATTGGTCAAAAATTCATGGCCTTATCAATTCATATACACAAATATGGTTTGGCTTGATGTGGTTTCCTTGATTATGGCGCTCTCGCAGTAAGTGAACGATATATTGTGTACATATACACGTATCTATATACTTATACATATGTTTGGTTGTGGATTTTGTATATTGTCTTCTTAAGCTTTTGTCGAAGTTATATGTAGTGTCCAACTGAACTTGTTACGTTTACAGCTTCAACGAATTTTCCTTATAAATGTTCTAACAATTAGTTAACGTCTCTATAAATATCGTCCCCTTAGTATAACAATAGGCACATAGGCTATTATTTTTTTATTGAATATTTGGATTGTCCACCGTCGATTTTATATGTGGTCAAAATTTTGTCAAATTCTAGTTCCACAAAGTGGGTCAAAACGTCAGTCAAACAATAATAAATATTTACAGACATAACGAGATTTGAGAGCTACTTTCGACAAAAAGTTTCAAATTCATTTTCTCAAAACATCAAAAAATGTATAGGCTATTTTAATACTAAGGGGACGATATCATTGGGTGTGTGGCATACGTTTACTTACGATAAAAATTTATGTCGGAATTCAGACATACTATAGACAATTGATATTATTTGTCGGGAAGAAATTAAGAGATTACAAATAGTTTTGTCAAAGATCTGCATTACCCTATATATGGTGCCATACGCGGTGTGTTCAAAAAGTATGGCGAATTTTGTGTTTTTTTCATAAATTATTTATTTATTCATTAATATCTATTTTGTCCCCTTCAAAGGTAGTCCCCATGAGATATTATGAATTCGTGCCAACGATTTTTTGAATCTTCGAAGCACTTTAAAAAATCTTTTTTTTTTTCATTTTGCTCAGCTCCTCCTTCGATGCCTTCTTTATCTCGTCAATCGTAGCGTAGCGTCGTCCTTTCATAGACCTATTCAGTTTCGGGAACAAGAAAAAGTTACAGGGGGCCAGATCTGGTGAATCCGGAGGCTGTGGCATTATTAGTGTGTAGTTTTTGGCCAAAAAGTCGCGCACAAGCAACGTTGTGTAAGCAGGGGCGTTATCGTGATGCAATAGCCATTTGTTTTTCTTCCACAAATCCGGGCGATTCTGGCGGATTGCTTTTCGCAAATTGGGCATAACTTGCAGATAATATTCCTTATTGACCGTTTTACTCTGTGGCAAGAACTCATGATGCACAACGCCCCTGCAATCGAAGAAAACGGTAAGCAAAACTTTTACTTTGGCCGAACTTAGCGCGCTTTTTTCGGTCTTGGTTCGTGCGGCAGCTTGCATTGAGATGATTGAGCTTTGGCTTCCACATCATAACCATAAACCCACGATTCGTCAGCAGTTATGACCCTCTGGAGCATATTTGGTTCGTTGCGGACAGAGTCCAACATCTCAATAGCAATGTTCATGCGTTGCTGCTTTTGGTCGAAATTGAGCAGTTTTGGTACGAATTTTGCGGCGACCCGTCTCTTGCCCAAATCATTAAAAAAAATCGAATGGCACGAACCAATCAATATGTCTAGATCCTCAGGAACTTCTCTAACGGTGATTCGACGATTGACCAATACCATTTTCTTCACTTCATCAATTTTTTCGTTGAAGTGCTCAGGTGTCCGGCACGCTTTTCGTCCATCACATCTTCCCGGCCTTCTGAGAACATTTTTTACCATCGATAAACGTTGCTTTGGTCCAAAGTAGCTTCTCCGTTTGACACAGGGAACACTCGGAATGCAACCGCGCACTTTCTTTCGTTTTTCACAAAAAATTGTATATAGGTTCTTTGATCCATCGTTTTGAATAGCTAAAAATCGAAGACGAGCCGAAACACGTGCAAGCAAAGCAGCTGTCAACAATTAATTGAGCATTCAGAATGGCCAAAAACGCTCGGCATGAGTGAGAGACATAAGTACCAACATATCGCCACAAAAAAATCGAAATTCGAATATACATACGTAACCTGCGAAAATTCAAAATTCGCGAAGAGAAAAAAAGTATCTTTGGATTCGTAATCGGTGACCCAAAAGGCTTCAGATGTTTTTGTTGTTGTAGCAATAACTTTGCCCTGTCATTGTAGTGTAAATCACCGGTCGTCTTCGTCTAAGTCATCTAACGGTAGGCCCAAGAAACTTGCTGTTTCGACAGGTTGGATCCAGAGGGAGAGGGGTGTTAGATGAGTGGGTTTGATGGGGCATTTGAAAAGGTGGTTAGTGTCGTGCGGGGTGCTTTCACATGCCGAACATATCTATGTTTAGTATGTCGGGGTCAATTCTGGATAGGTAAGAATTTAACGTGCTACAGTATTCAGAAAAGCATTCGGGGGTCGGGAGCTTAAGAAGGTGGTAAGGGTTTCCCGATGAATGTCGTTTATTCTCTGTCTGTACACTGTCCGGTTTAGTAGCTGCCCATTCGTTTTGACCTAGATCTCGTCGGAGTAGTTGAAGAGGTACCTTCTGACGTGCCTGAAAGACGGCTCTGGTTCAAGCAGGTGTCTGCATGGGTGAAACCTGCCGCAGCACCCTAGCAGAAACTGTTTGTTGAGCAGTTTGTTGCGCTCCTTTACTGGTAGCATCTGTGCCTCGTTGTGACGGTGTTGAAGAGGGGACAGCAGGAGGCATCCCGTCGCTGTCCGAATAGCAGTGTTTTGGCATGCCTGGAGCTTTATCCACTTCGTGTCACTAGTTTCAGGCGACCAGACGGGCGCAGCATAGTTTAGAACCGGCCGGCCTATTGCCTTAAATGTGGATAGCAACATTCCTTTGTCTTTGCTCCAAGTGCTGCCGGCAAGCGATTTGAGAGCTTGCTGTGATTTCAGACTTTAATGGCAATAGCGGTTGTATGCCCTGAGAAGCAGAGCAAATTGTCGAAGGTAACTCCCAAGATTTTGGTGTTGTTAACAGTCGGAATTGGTGTGTCGTCGACTTTTACCTTAAGTTGCTGTTTGACCTCCTTTGTCCAGGTGGTGAAGAGGGTTGCCGTGAACTTCGTGGTGGAAAGTTGTAAGTTCCTCGTAGTGAGGAGACTTCAGATTGTTCAACTTGATGACCTTCGCAAAATTTTTTGTATTTTGCGTCCGTCACCAGAAATCCCTGAGCAGTAATTTTTATAAGCTTAACTCAATCTAATTTAATAATTTTTTATGCGATCACCATCGCTGATCCTATGCAAAATGACGTTGCTCAATAACATCAGCGCCGTGAGAATTGGGAAGAACCTCTCTGAGCTGTTTGCTACTAAACGAGGTTTCAGGCAGGGTAACTCGCTGTCGTGTGACTTCTTTAACCTGATGCTGGAAAAGATCGTGCGAGCCGCAGAACTTAATAACTAAGGCACAATTTTTTATAAGAGGAAGTGAATGTATAATAATTATAATTTTTTGGTTAAATAAAAGTCTTCGGTAAAAACGCCACCAACTTATTCCCCAACCTAATAAAATGTTGTAGTCAGAAAAGAATAACATTTATATTTTAGAAATAACTCATACTATAAAATATGTGTATATAAATGTGTCACATGAACTGAAAAGTTCGGCTATATGTATTTAGTGAGTCATATACTACGCTTCAAAAAAATCTTTCTTTGCTGAAGCCAGTTATGTGTTACAGCCTTCCAAAATGTAGGTAAAAGGAGATAAAGTTCGATAAATCTTTCAGTAGCACCAGGATTAAGACCAAAAATCGGGCAGATGACAAACATGAAGGTAAAAGGAGACAAAGTTCGATAAATCTTCTTAGCACCAGATCAAGATGAAATATCGGAAATGTATGCTATTTCTGTGTCCAGTGTACTTTCCAATGCAATAGTACAGCGGTGGTTCCAACGATTCCATTACGGTAATATGGGGAACGAAGATGAAGCACAATAATGTAGGCCAATCCTCGAAGATGGGCAAATCATGGAAATCGTGAAGTCATATCAGCGTGTGGATACTTATCCCATTGTACAGCAACATGTTAATTAGAGAACTGTTTGAAACCGTATACATAATTCTGATCTCAAAAACAAACACGTTACTTGGTTGGCATGTGCGGTTGTCGCAAAACCAATTTTTGGGCCCAATAAACCCCTGCGATTCTTTGCTGAAACGTTGCTGCCCCATCGAGCCAAATTCGATCACGCACTGTACACAACTAACCATATAGAAATAGGCGATCAATTCGAAACGTCCAAAACCGGCGAATAGACACATAGACCAACACTAATCATCTCCTATTATAAACATTTTTCCACACTAGTGAATGGAATACCACATTTCTGGAGCTTTAGAATTGCTCTTTTAATAATGCCTAGTAAGATCATATGCAATGTGAGGACAAAGTTTGGTAGAGTTAAAAAATATCACATTTATTAGATTAGATTAGATTTGTGGGGGTTGGACCAATTCAAGCACTCAGTCAGGAGACCATTGTACTACACTCGGATAGATTTCAGTAGAAAGAATAGAGAATCACTGATGAATCTTAAGAGTATAACGCAACCCAATATCATAAGTCTGATTCTTGAAAATGCAGGACAGCTACAGAGAAAATACTCTGCAGTGTCGTTATTCTCAAGACAGGATAGGCATATCGGGCTGTCTACGACCCCCACGGTAGCCATATGCTGACCACAGATGATGTGCCCAGTGATTACACCCACCAGTACTCTCAGGTCCTTTCTGCTGAGTTTTAGGAAAAAGGTCACTATTTTCCTGTTTGGTTATTTCACAAAGCACTTGGCTACTCTACACGAGTTCAACCCAGACCAAGGTCCTCTATGGGTAGACCTCATGAAGTCGTCAATCTATAGTTGAATCGATGCGGAATTGACACCTAGAAAAGGTTCAGGGCCTAGTGGCATACTTGTAGAGCCTTCATAAGCCAATTTATCAGCTAACTCGTTCCCTGTAATACCACAATGTCCAGGAACCCAAATAAGACTAACAGGGTTTTTTTTGCAACACTGTTCAGTTTTGGTCTTACATTCACCGACTAACTTCGAAGAGCAGAGTGGGTTAGCAAGGGCTTTCAGTGCAGCTTGACTCTCACTACAAATTCACATTTATAAGTAGTGTGTAGTACTTGATAGTGGTCGGCGCCCCGCACATTTTCCAAATTTTTTAATTGAACGAATTAATTCCTTGTACCCTGAACGAAGTATTTAATGTACCAAATTAGGCAACATTTTCTAGAGACAGTAGTGAAGCCCTGGATTTTTGTACGCGTATGTGCGGTGACAGCGCAGCAAGAATCTGCTCCTTCACACGAAACGATAATGGGAAATTTCCATGACCGCTTAACTCCCCACACCTTAATCACCTGGATTAACATGTATAGAATATTAACACCATTTCTTCTCTCGCCTGGCTGCAATTAATACGGACATTCAATCGTTTCTGGGCCCCTATCGAGGAGCTCATTACAACTAATGGAAATTTTATTGAATGATTTTATAGATGTATAATAAGTTAATGTTGTGTAAAAAATTCGTGAAGTTTCATTAAATTTTGTTCCAAAAAAACTAATTACCCTCCGAAAGTAATCCCTAGTTAAAATAATGTGACAAAAAGAATTCGTTAAAAAATGCTATTGATTTATTAAGTATAGGTAATAATATATTTAGTTTTCCTAATACTCGTATTTCAGAGAAATGTTGGAAACAAAATATTCCGAGAAATTGATTGTTTACCTCTACATACAGTTCATTTCAAACGAATTCTTGGAATTTATCTTAAAAATACAACATAAGACAGCAGAGTACATTAAGCGGGCAGTGCAGGTATACAACGTTCATTCATTTCAGTCTTCTAAGTCTGATTATTTCCTCATAAGTAATTTTATTTAAAAATAAAGTGAATAATTTTGCATTAGCATTCTGTAGATAAGATGCTGGATCTCTGTATGGTTCGTAAATAGCATGCAGACTACGATTACTTGTGTCAACTGGTGGACCAAGGAAATTAGAAAAAACGCAGAGTTGGATCAGGTCGGCAGCCGTTATTTTCTGAGTAGGAGGTTACGATAGTGCACTTGTTACCTGTATTTTGGCGATTCGTCTAGATGGCAAGAAAGTATCGCCATCACTAAAAGGTAAAAACGTCAGATTTAATATGTTTTAGGAATTTATGTCATTGAAAGTGAAAAAGCCTAGCGTACCCAAGCAGTTATAAATAATTGGGTTGATTTTATGCTGCCACCCCTGTTGAGGTGTCAGGCTCGGCTAGTTTGGGATTCGCCCAGTACTCACCGCGCTAAAGTCATGAACAACTTTCTTGCTGAGAGGAAGATTGATCAAATAATGATTCCGACAGGCATGACTGGTTATCTTCGGACACTTGACATTGCAATAAACAAGCCATTCAAGGATCATTTGCGGATGGAAATCAATTCATATATATTGGAAACAGAATGGTGAGAAATCATCGAGGTAATTTTGTAAAACCAGGCTTACCAGGCAAGTTGTGAATTGGGTAAAAAATTCATTGGACAAACTAACTGGTAGTGATGTTTCCAATGCACTACGAACAGACTACTTACACAAAAAGTATTCATTTAACGATAGCTATATCGCAAAACATGAGAGATTCGGACCAATGATTCAACATGAAATGGATTTCGAAGAAAATCAGAATATAATTCTGAATTTTATTTATGACAATGTTCCAGAAGAAGATGACATGACTGTAATTGAATAAATTAAAATTTTTGTATTCTGTGTAAAATAAATATTAAATAAAATTATATAAATATACTCTTATTTTTGCGCTCCCCCAAAATAAGCCCTAGCGCGTATTTTAGATCAAAAAAGAAAGTAAGACAGTGTTTTATTTTCGGAAAAAGACGGTAGTTTTACACTCAAGTTGGCGTCAAATACAGTACGCACCCTGTATACATACATATATGTATATACCTGCCATAATTCCGTACTGACGACAGCCATAGAATGCCTTCCCATGTCCCTCAAACATCACTCCCAACTCCATATACCAGAAACCAAGCTGGCAGGTTTTTCAGAAATTATCGCCGTGACTTCACTAGAGAAGTTAAATACAATGCATGGAATATACTGGCCATCAATTGCGTTCTTTGATATTGCAGCAGATTAAGCATTCTCACTACGAAAAACAATTCAAATTAAATTAAATTTTTATTTTTCAATATAACCTCAATACCCTCTAAAAAATGTATTTCCTTCTTGTTCAAAAATATTCGACTATTGCCGCCTTGAGCGTTTCACCGCCCGAAAGTGTTTTCCCCTCGAACATATTTTTTCAAATTGAAGAAAAAATAATCACTAGGAATCAGGTCTAGATAATACGGGGTGATTGATTTTTTCCAAGCCACAATTCCGTACAGCGGCCTACGAAACACGACCTATGTATGTGAGCCGGAGCGTTTTCGCGAAGAAGCAACACATCGGCAAGCAGTCTTCCCCGTCATTTTTTTTCTTAAACGCTCCCATAAAGTATGTAAACTGGTTGCGTGAGACGCTGAGCTTATGGTTTCACCCTTTTTCGTGTACTCCATCAATAAAATTTCTTTCAAATCCCAAAACATAACAAATGGCCATAATCTTTCCGGCTGATGAAGTGACTTGATATTTTTAGGAGGGTATGCTCCTTCTTATGCCACTACTTAGACTCTTGTTCACTTTCAGGCTCATAGTAATGAACCTATGCATGTTTATCTCCACTAACAATACGGTTGAAAGTACTCATGAACTCATGAAATGACTAATGAAACAAAAATCTTTACATTTTAAGCTTGCCAAGTTTATTTTAAAGAAAATATTGTGTATCAAATTTTGTATAAGCGTTCCAAGGCAAATACTTTCAGAAATAAAAGTTAGACAGAAATTGCTGGCATTGCAAAACGTCAGTATGTTATCAGTAAATATCAAAAGACTGGATATGTGGGCATGGGAAACGTCGCAATTTCTGAGTAATTTTCGCTATGAAAACACAATTTGTATATAACCATTGTTTATACGCAAAAGGAGTTCTACGCGAAAATGACGTGGATTTCGTCGCCAGATTTGGTCCGATGAAGTTTGACTGAAGGCTACTAACCCAAAAACGAGTTAGACATAATAATAGTGTATGTGGCATATCCGTTGTATTTATGAAGTGGAGGAGGCACCCGCTGAATTTTACAATTTTAAAAATAAATCACTTAAAAATTACGAGGGTTTGCACTTGGCGAGTGCCACTGTTAGTAAGCGGGTGCCTTCCTATACGTTGTCAACCCAGTTTTAACCTCAAAAGTGCGGGTGCTCTTAATTTCCCGTTTGCCAACTTGTTGCAAGTCATTATTTGAAAAATTAAATTAACATTAAAAATACATACATATGATATTTACAAATATAAAGAAGCCGCAAAAACAATATCCCTTTTTAGGAGTCTTACACCTTCGGAGAATTTGTTTTCCAATTCTGTGTTACCAATTGTTTTGGCTGCTTGACACAACTGCCTCAGCAATTCTTCTAAACGACGCATACAGCGAATTATTGAACCTTCGAAAATATCTGTCATTCTGCAGACACTCAAAAACGAGGCACCTTTACACCAAGCCAACACTACATCCATAAGAAATGGTTTGAATTTTTCCACGTAACTCTCCTCGTCTATAGTTAATTTGCATTCAGTTGAAATTTTGGCAATACGTCGAGCCAGATCCTGCATTGATCGTAGTGGACCCGACAGCTCTTCCGTCGCCTTAGGGGTTTCTGACGACTTTTCATCGCAAACGAAACAGGACAGTAGTGCCACTGCCTGTGGTGTTGTAATATCATTAAAAACTCCATTGAATATCATTTCTGTTATTAGCAGTTCATCTGCAGAGCTTAACTCGCAAGCAACACGTCCTTTAAACTCAATCACATCAGCCGCTGTACAATATTCCATACGACGCAATACACGCTTTCGGTGTTTCAGCTCGTCCATCTGTAACAAACTGCGCGCCTCTTTCAACTTTGTTTTTACCTCTTTAAGTTCTTCTTGTACTTTTATTTTTTGGGTGTAGCGTTCATAAATTTTGTTCAGTTCAGGAGAGTTATGCAACGGATGTGCGAAGAGCCTTTCTTCGAATTTATCGATAGATTCGACAACCTGTTTGAATTCAGCACTTTTTATATTCATTTCGGTAACAGGATTAAGGAGAGGTGGTCCTTTAGGAAAACGTTTTTTCACTTCAGCGATAGTTTTCAAGACACTACGTCGATTATCAGCCGGTCGCAGATCATTTGGATAATATACGCGGAGAGAAGAGATTTGTGATATAAGAGTGTGAAGCACAGGAACAACTTCCATATTCCCCTTCTGGCCAGGTTTGCATGGTTTAGGTTCATCTGCTTTCGCTGATTCCTCGGTAACGTGTAGTAAGACATCGACTACGATAACTGTCTCGACTTTCATGGGATTTCGCGCATTATTTGTTTGCTTTTTAAAATTTACAACTATACCCCAATCAAATTCTTCTTTATCGTTTTGAACTTTTATAAGACGACCAGGCTGCAAAAATGGCAAAAGATATTCAGGCTTCGTAATCCAGCGCTTGAATTGTTTGCCATAAGAATCGAGTTGTTCACGTATATGATGGTAGGATGCAACACTATGCTCTTCTTTAATTTTAATCTTTTCCAACTCCGATTGCTTATCCTGAACTTGCTTATACAGTTCGGGTATTGAGGATTGATTCTGGAACTGAAAAAATGAACGCTCTAACATATATTCAGGATTAATTTCTTCGACACGCAACAAATTCAGCACCATATTGTAAGTTAAATGAAACGCTGAATTTATGGGATCCGCTTTTCCTTGCACAATGCCACGTCCAATTGATGGTGAGACTTTCTCGTCAATCATTAAGATAACAATACCTTTATCGTCCAGACCACGACGACCAGCTCTACCGGCCATTTGTATATATTCACCTGAAGAAATCCACCTATTAAATATGTAATGATATTAATCAGTTTTTTGTTAACAAAAATCGAAAAACATCAAGTGCTTTTCTACATACCTAAAGTTTTTTCCATCGAATTTGCGCGGTGCTGTGAAAAGTACAGTCCGAGCAGGCATGTTTAAACCCATAGCAAATGTTTCAGTCGCAAAAAGCGCTTTAAGTAAGCCTTCACCAAACAAAATTTCAATAATTTCTTTGAGAATAGGCAAGAGACCACCATGATGTATACCAATGCCCCGTTTCAACAACGGTAATACATTCTCCACCTGTGGTAGTTGACGATCCTCTTCAGAGAGTACATCCATAGCATTGTTGAATACTTCATCAACTAGTCTTTTCTCTTCAGCAGTATTGAAATCTAACTTTGCCATCTGCATAGCGTACACCTCGCAATCTTTTTTACTAAATGAAAAAATTATTACTGGTGCAAAGTTACGTTCCATTATCATTTTGACTATTTTAAAAATATTTGACTGGCCACTGTCAACGCCTCTAATACCAGTTTTACGCCCTTTTTGGTCGCCTTTAGCTGCTTCACCTAATGAGTTTCAAGGAATTTTTGAGTAATGCTCAGTGTAGAACAAGTTTTTACTACTTACCAGCGTTTTGTAAAACGGCCATTGCTGTTGTAAAATTATCTTCCTTGAATTGTCCTTTTTCATCGACTATAAGATGTATGCCATCGCCACCAGCAGGGAATATATAATGTTGTAGCGGGGTGGGTCGGTAATCTGTATAAACTACATGACACGGTTGCTTGTGGAGGTGACAAACCCATTCTGCAAATTGGCGGGCATTGGGAATTGTGGCGGAAAGAAATACATAGCGCACATTATCGGGCAATAATATTAATGTCTCTTCCCATACAACACCTCGCTCTTTGTCTCGCATATAATGAATTTCATCGAATACGACCCAACCAACCTCACGCATAATTTCACTTCCTCTGTACAACATATTCCGCAAAATTTCTGTGGTCATGATAAGACAAGACGCCGATGGATTTATCGTCACATCACCGGTAACTAGTCCAACATCTTTGAATTCTTCATTGAATTCTCGATACTTTTGATTAGATAGCGCCTTAATGGGTGTGGTATAAATTACTCGCTGTTTGCAGCCTAACGATTTCGCAATAGCATATTCTGCTACCACGGTCTTTCCTGCCGATGTGTGAGCTGATACTAAAACACTCTGTTGATTGTCAATGCACAAGATTGCTTCTTTTTGAAAAGGATCCAATACAAATGGGTACTCTTTTGCTGGTGGTCCTGTGATAGATTGCAAGGGAATATATTCTTGACCTGGATATACTGCAACTTCATGCGTGCATGACTCCGGACTTTCGATAACGTGAACAGCTATACGGGAACGTAATGCGTCCACGCAAATATCGTCCAATATCGATTCAGTTTCTTTCAGCCTTTTTTGTGGAATCTCTACATCTTCTTTTGGTTCTTTGACTGAAGCGATTCCACGTTTTTCACCGATGTCAGCTTTCCTAAAGAAGTAATCAATTTTAGTAAGCGTGTTCGAAATTTTAGAAGTTGTACAATCTGTACCCTTTCTCAGTTAAACTGTCTGGTTCCACTTTGTCTAATTCTACCACTGGGTTGATATTTACACTTTCTTCATTATCCTCATTGAAACAGTCAAACAAATCATCGACATCCGCCATGATTTGCAATAGTATTTATGGAATTAAAACCAATTCAATAACAGCGTCCAAAAAGTAGAGTAGAAATAACCACGTTAAATCAATGGTAGAACGTCAAATAATGTATTTTGTCTATTACACTCTATTCGCAGAACACGAGATGTCAGAATGGTTTCAGGGCTGCCAATTATTTTACCATCAAAGTGTACTAATGAATGAAATCCATGATGATAGAATACAAGGTTTGGCCATCCGAAGTAAAATTGGGAGAGTAACTTCGGCTGTTACACCGTAGGGGATTCGCAGATTTCGCAGCGCGCTTATTCGTATTATAATAACCTAGACAGACGGTGGCGTTAAGCGGGATTACCAGCGCAGTCAATTCTGATCGAAATATTAGTGACAGACGGTTGTTGCGTGGATTAGTGAACAGGTGATTTGTTTTATTGAATAGTTTTGTTAGAAAAAGATAGATCGCAGGAGAGATATATAGGTATTAGCTGCCCTGATACTAAAAAATATTAATAATTTTCTCGCATTACCATCCCATACCCGACTGTTGTTTTGCAGCTGTTCCTGAATTTTAATGTTGCAATGATTGTTTTCGGTCCTTCATGTTCGTCTCTTTAAAAGTTTCATTATTTTTCATTCACCATAGATATAAACTGTCATTTTTCGGCAATGTTTCCATCGAAAATTTCCCTAATCCGCTTATTTTATCAGAATTAAGTCTAATTGTCAAGCCGCATTAGTTACACTCAATTCCTGAGGTAGTTGTAAATTAAATCATTAATCCCGTTTAATGCCACTATCTAGACTAATACGTTCTTCTAGACCGCAACCAAGTAATCTGATAAGGGCTGCAAACTCAGTTTTTTCATAAACAACCCCCTTCAAAATCATTGAGAGACGCTTAATGATCTGCTGTTGGCCACACCTTTTGAATTCTCAGGAAATAAATTTGTCTAATCACATCTTAGAAACAGGGAAAACTATTATGGAACCAGCTTCTGAGCTGTACAATTTTTTAGCCGTGACTAAAAACAAAAATAAGGTAAAAATATATGTGAACCGTCTCTTATTAAATTTCCCTTACTATATCGTTTTAAAACACAAAATTCCTACATTTTTGCCATTTTGACTTCTTTTGACATTTATCTTATTTTCATTTTCACCAAAAACAGCTGTTATAATATGCCGAATTAGATGTTTTTAGTTGCGCTTCGGAAAAGTATGAAGGTTCTTTTACCTCGAGTAGAATTTTTAATGAAAAATTGTAATTTTCCAGAGAATAAAGATGGCTGCTTCAGAAACGGGTGGTGTAAAACCCATGACTATTGCCGGGCGCATGGTGCGCGAACGTGAACGTTTGATTGGCATGTCAAATGAGGAACGAGCATGGCGCAAGCAATGGTTGAAAGATTTGGAGTTACACCATGGGGCTCGTACAGTGCCGGAGTTGGAAAGGGAACTACGGAACCCAATCAAACGTTTCTATCGTTTCCCTCTTGACAAAATGGGAGAGGCGCTAACTCCAGTTTTAGTATGTGTCGCTAAAAACTTTTAAATAAAGCCATATTATTGAAATAACGTTATGTAATAGTTAAAAATTGATATGCGATGTCTTTTTAAAATGTAAGCTAATTAATATTTTCTATATTGCAGGGCCCACAGCGGGCATATACCATCCGCTTTTGGACCGGAAAATTTGCAATGGCTATTGCAGCAATTTACGCTGGTGCCTATTATTTCAAATACAATCCAAACGTAAGTGTTCTTGATTACTTGTATGCTAAATATTTTATTCCCAAGTAGATTGTGTGCAAAATCTTTCTAAGTTGGTGCATATATATATATATTTGTAATTTGAATTTTAGTAACATAATCTTTTTTGAAAATTGATGCACATCACAATTATTGGTCACTTTTAGGATTGGACGCGCAAAGGAGGCTGGCGTGTAATAACTTCACGTCCTGCTTGCAATCCTGGTGACGAGGGTTATCCAAAACTGTCTGAACGTACACAGCCCTCAGACTATGCAGCGCGTGGTTTCAAGCAGTCTCCAATATAAAAATTACTAAGTAAATTATGAAAGAATGGATGTGAACAATTTCAAACCTTAAATATTAAAACTTCATACGGTGCTCCGAGGATTAAATAAAAAATAAAATAAAAATACAAAACTAAAAAGTATCACGACTATTGCGAAATAATACAAACCTTTGTCAAGTCGACAATTTCGTCAACATCGATTTTACTTTGCGAGTTTAACAAAATTTCGCTGACAATTGCATTTTGTTGTCGGTCAGTTCATTTTATTCCATTGCTTTCGAGCTTTCTAGGTGAATGTTATGCTTTTAGTTCCGTGTAAGTTTTTCGGCTTTCATCAAATAAATAAATATGCTCCAAAAAGTGTTCAATAATTTCCTTTTAATGCGCATCGTATACATCTTCGCGAGTGTAGTTGAATCTCTTTGAAACAATTGACAACTAACATGTAGAAAATGAACAAAATACACGGGTTTATGTAAATAAATGATTGAAAACAAAAATCCGAAGCTTATTAAAAATCAATTTATTTTCTTTGTGCGTCTTCGTACTAATTATTGCTGGCCTTTTAAAGGCAAGGAGTCCACATCTAGTGGACCTACTTTTTATTTCAGCAGTCCGTTAAGTGAATTATTTTCTCGAGAAATTAAGTAGTGCGTGTATAATAGATTTAAAATGTCTACATTTTTCGATATTAAGTGACGTTCTGCAATGGTCAGCCGGAATGACAAAACTATTTGTGTCAATTAATGCTTTTTTGAATCTAAATCAATTCGAGTGAAATTTATTTTATCAGCCATCGAGAGGTAAAAAATATTTTAATATTTAAAACTTCGATTCACGTGACTTGATATAAGCATAGGTATAATTATCGTATAAAATCTTGAAATATGTGACCTAAGCGTAACTAGATTGAGGATATCTGTTGTATTTATGTTCTATAGCATAAAAATCAAAAGCAAAATAGGTTTCTATTCGTCAACATCTCTCGTCGTGTTGTTGCAATTAATGTTTTTGTTTTATGAACAGCAAACACAAGTTTCTATCCGCTTCTTTATGAGTTTTACCAAGAGTTATTATGTCTAATTTTTAGTTGAAGGAGATGCCTACATGATGACATAATCATGTTTTGTATTTGTGAGTTGAATTGAATATGGTTTTTAGCAAATTGTTGATATACTTTACGTATAAATGTAGAATTCACCCCAGTAGTATATCTTGGCCAGAATTGCTGTTTGCAACAGATCCATAAATTCACCTAGTGTTGATATTTAGTTGGCTTTAAAGGTGAGCGACGTGGTATTTAGCGCCATATACTGCGCATCCGGTTTTGTTTTCGGTAGCTGAAGCATCTGAAGCAAATGACAACCTTGCTGGTAATATTAATCTTTATTTTCACTAAATGTTGCCTGAACCTGTATATGTATTGAGATGTATTGTTTTTGGAGCAGTTTACCCCTTACGTACCGTCCGGATCTAATAAACGCGATTAAAATTTATTGTATTCCCTTATTAACATCTGATGCTTCTAACCTCTTTCACTTTGTTTCTATGTTATGCATTCAGCTATATTCTAACAATATTATTTTTTTGTTTTATTAGTTGCTATTACTAATAGCTGTAGCCGAATGGGTTGGTGCGTGATTATCATTCGGAGTTCAGAGAGAACGTAGATTCGAATCTGGGTGAAAGACCAAACGGAAGAAAACGTTTTTTTCTAATGGCGGTCGCCCCTCGGCAGGCAAACCTCCGAGTGTATTTCTGCCATGAAAAAGCTCCGAATAAAAAATATTTGCCACTTGTGGAACAACTTCAAGACGCATGCCACAAATAGGAGGACGAGCTCGGCCAAACACCAAAAGGGTGTACGTGCCAATTATACATATAAAGGGTTTTCCAATAACAATACATATAAAGGGTTTTCCAATAACAGGTGCTATCTATCGCTATCGAGAGATGATTAACGATTTTTTATGGCCGTAATTGGATGGTATTTATCTGGACAACTTTTATATTCAACAAGACGGCGATACGTGCCACACAAGCAACGAAACCATTGATCTTTTACGGGAAAAGTTTCCGGATCGTGTTATCTCTCGAAGAGGTGATCACAAATGACCTTCCTCTTTATAATGAATATACCTCCGATCCATTATTTTAAAAAATAGGATTTTTCTTTTAATATCAAAATAACACCTCTTATTGGAAAGCCCTTTATATATATTACTATTACAAAGCGGGAACTACCATCCGAACAAAGTTAGACAAAGGAGTAACTCGGGTTTGAATCAATCTAATGAAAATAAGCTTGAACTACTCGTGAGTTTGGCTGAGTTTAGGAATCCATTTTTCATAAATTTCTTGATCCTATGCCCCGGGATCCAAATAAGCCGATTTCAATATCACGCTCTTATTGGACTATAGTATATGCGCTCAAGTACTAATTAGGACTTATTCTCAAACGATTACAGGACCTTGAGTGCCTCGTGACTGTCTCATATCAGCAATCCGCTAGTTCCGGTGTTTTTTTCTAAATTTATCTCTGCACGTAGATAGATGGCATACACTTTACTTGGTGTTTCGTGCTCCAGTTGGATTGCTCAAATTTTATGGCCGTATTGATGTCATCTGTAGGTAGTTGCTTGCAGCTCCAACGATTCCATATTCTTATATGAGACCACCAATTTAAAACAGGTGATGCTTTCCATTTCAATTCAACCGGGCTATTCGCGGCATGTTCTTCGATTTCGATGTAACTCAAATATGTTTCTCTCTGGTCAAATTAATGAGACACGTATATTTTTGTTCGCCCGAAAGAAATTTTTTTCAAGATTTATCGGCAAATTTTTTTTTAAATGCTCATAACTTAGTCAAAAATGAAACGATTTTAATGATTCTCAATACTCAAAAACAACTCATTTTAGCTACTGGGCATTCAGCTCAATTGAAGTTTGAGGTATCCTCTTGATTTGGAAAAAGTTAAAAAGAAAAAAAAATACTCTTTTTAAAATGCTGAATTTCGAAAAAATTTCGATTTTTTTTTTGCAAAATAAAAAATTTTCAACTACTTTTTTGCAATTGTTTCTACATGAAGCCGCTCGTGCAAGTAATGACGATCATTTTGAACGCAGAATCATTAAAATCGGTTCATTTTTGACTAAGTTATGAGCATTTAAACAAATTTTTTCTTATACAGGTATAATTAAAAAAAATCGATTTTGAGCCGAAAAACAAAACTGCCGATAAATCTTGAAATTAATTTTTTTCAGGCGAACAAAAAAATACGTGTCTCAATATTTTGACCAGAGAGCAACATATTTGAGTTACATACATCGAAATCGAAGAACATGTCCCGAATAGCCCGGTTGAATTGAAATGAAAAGCATCAGGTTTCTATTGGCTGGTTGCTGAATAGCTATGTAGGTATATGAAGCGGTGTCAGTTCGAGCATCACCTCCATCGTAGTTGTAAGCTCTGAAGCAAGTGTGTGATTTAATTATTTAAAGTTTCGTAATGCTGTCCGCCGTTGCGATGCCATCTATATTTGCACGTGTCTAGTATCTAGTGTTGGACACACTCTCAAACGAGAAGCACTATTGAACGCTCCCTCGGTGTGAAGTAAGGCATAGAGTACAGGTTCCTCGAAGTCTACAAAAGCTCTCTGGAACTCCATAGACAATTGATGCAGCGCAGTGTTCGGATACTGGAGAAGTGTAACACCTCAATACAAAGGAGGTAAGATTAATCGATCAGAAGTACTTACCCAGTACCAGCTGCCCTCTGAGCCTTGTACGGATCAAAGGATATCGCGGTCCACTTTATGGATTAATTGGTAAAATACTTAGCCAGTTTCTTGTTCGATTGGATCGCCCTTGTAGATCGTGTACATGTATTCCGAATATAGGTCACAGACTCTGGGAAATGGATGGCTAGCAGGGCTTCTCCTCTATCTTCCTTGTTGCACGTGTAGGTGCTATCAAGCTTTTTAACTCGTTACTTAATGTGTACTCTCTCGGCAGCCAAGGCTTTGTGGGATCTTGCGCAAAGAGAGCTATGGTGATACCCTCACAGAATTTCTTTAAACTACCTCTTCAACCTCCTTTTTTCCGAACGGTTCAAGCTCAGCGTCGGCGGATTTTTAAATTACAGAGAAAAATCGTTAAATTTGGATGACGAGAGTTATTTCACACTTAGCGCTCTTACGAGTGCTAGGAAACGATATATTTTACGTAAAAGAATAATCTTAAATCTGATCTCAGTTATAAATATAAGGAAAAGTTTGAGCAGAAGTTTTGGAATTTTTATTTTTTTTTATTTTGATGATTTGTTAGTTGTTGTTTAACAAAACTAAACCCTGTCAGTCTAGTGTAAATCACCGGTCATCTTCGTCTAACTCATCTAAAGGTAGGCCCAGGAAACTTGCTGTTTCGACAGATTGAGTCCAGAGGGAGAGGGTTGCTAGATGAGTGGGTATGATTTGTTAGTGGGATACGGTACACTAGACAGGGCTAGTTTACTGGGGAGGCAGCCCTGGGTCGGGAAAAACCTGAGTCATTCCGGTAACGTAGAACTGCTGCTATGGGAATGTATCTGATTTGTTAGTCGTTGTAGTTATATGCTTTATACTGTATTTTCTAATTGTGTCATCTGTTGTGTCGATATTGAGGTCGCTGTGGATCACGTCGTTTGGTATATACCAGTCTGCTTTTGTTATTGTTCGAAAAGTTTTAGATTGGGTTCTTGGAATTATTTTGATATTGGTTTTTTTAATGTTTCCCAGATTTCTATGCCATATTTCCAAATGGGTGAGATTATTAATTTACGTATCACTACTTTGTTGTTAAGACTTAGTTTTGAATTTCTACCCAACAGCCAGTATAGTTGACTGAATTTGTTTTTGATTTCATTTCGTTTATTTTCAATATGTCGTTTCCAATTCAGTTTTTCGTCTACTTATATAGTTACACCAATATACTTGCACTAGGAACGTTTTTATTGCATTTTTTTATTGTTAGTTTATGTTTCTTATGATCCCTTTTTGAATGTATGTATTACTTGTGCCGGTTTAATTTTTTTTTTTTACTTCTATTCCCCATTTATCGAGCCATGTTACAATGTCATTTATTGTTTGAGAAGAACGTCAGTAGCCATTGAGACAGTGTCATCCGCGAATGTGGCTATCATTCAATTTTTTGTTCTTGGAATCGGTATATCTGCTGTGAATATCAGGTGCAATAGAGGTCTCAGGACACTAACTTGAGGTACACCTGCTGTCATTTGCATTATTCTTGAGCATTCGGCTTCAAACTTTATAAAAAAATGTCGGTTTTCTAGGTAGCTATTGAGAATGATAAGTTAATAACTCTGTGGACTTGCTGCACAGTTAAATGCTGTCGTCTAAATCCCAATTGATGGCTTGGTAATATATTTTTTCTGTCAGTATTTTGTCTAATCTGACAAAGAATATTTTTTCAAACACTTTTGAAAGAATGGCCAAAAGCCCGATGGGCCGATATGATGTCGTTTCTGATGCATTTTTATCTAGTTTGAAGATTACCGCTATTTGTGCAACTTTCCAGACTCGTGGGAAGCATTGTGTCCTTAATATGCTCTTGAATATTTGTTGTTGTTGTTGTTGTTGTTAACAGCATAGGTAGCCCCGTCAGTGTAGGCATATCATCGTTCGTCTTCGTCTAGCTCATCTAGGGGTAGGCCCAGGAAACATGCTGTTTCGACAGGTTGGGTCCAAAGGGAGAGGGGGATTAGATGAGTCGGTTTGAGGGGGCATGTGAAGAGGTGGTTAGTGTCGTGCGGGGTACCTTCACATGCCGGACATGTGTTTGGTATGTCGGGGTCGATTCTGGATATGTAGGAGTTTAACCTGCTACAGTATCCAGAACGTAGTTGTGCCAGTGTTACACGGGTCTCACGGGGAAGCTGGAGCTCTTCATCTGCGATAGGTGGTGGTTGGACTCCGATTACGGCATTCACAGGACGGGAGTTCAAGAAGGTGGTAACGGTCTCCCGGTGAATGTCGTTTATAGACTGTCTAAATACTGTCCGGTCCAGTAGGTTACGGTCAGTCTTGTCCTGAATTTCGCCAGCGTAGTCTAGGAGGGGTCTCCTGACGTGCCTGGGAGGCGGCTCGGGCTCAAGCAGGTGTCTGCAGGGATGAGACCTACGGTAACATCCGAACAGGAACTGCTTGCTGAGCAATTTGTTGTGCTCCGCAACTGGGAGCATTTGTGCCTCGTTATGAAGGTGTTGGATGGGTGACATCAGGAGGCACCCGGTCGCTGTCCGAATGGCGGTATTTTGACAGGACTGTAGCTTTGTCCACTGCGAATCACTAGTTCCAGGCGACCAGACAGGCGCAGCATAGTTAAGAACCGGCCGGCCAATTGCCTTAAATGTCGAAAGCAACAGTTCTTTGTCCTTGCCCCAAGTGCTGCCGGCCAGCGATTTGAGGACCTTGTTGCGATTTTGGACTTTAGTGGCAATTGCGGTTGCATGCGCAGAGAAGGAGAGCAGGCTGTCAAAGGTTACACCCAAAATTTTGGGGTTATTTACCGTCGGAATTGATGTGTCATCGACTTTTACCTTGAGGGTACTTTTGTCTTCACTGAAGGCTCTAAGATGGGATCGGCAATAGGAGCAGAGGTTTTCTCTAAATCAGCCAATTTACCTATTTCCTTAAAATTGCCGAGTACTGCTGATGTTTTTTAGGCAGTAGTCTTTGCGACACTGCAGACATGCAGCATGCTTATGCGTGCGTGCTGCGATCAAGAATCTGACGACGCCATTGCGCATATCCAAACTGGTCGACTCCTGTAAGGAGGAGATCAAATATCTTGGCTGTGCAGGTAACATTTCTCTGATCTGGGTTTCAGGTCATAGGAACATAAAATGAAATAAAATTGTTGATGAGCTTAGTAGGAAAGGGTCATCTGCATTTGTCTCAGAGGTTTTCCACCCGGTCATCGGAATCCCCCTGACTGTTGTTAAATGGGAATTGCAGAGGAAAGCGCAGATCAGAAATAAATAGAATGTAATATATTTGACTTGGAAAAATTACAATAACAAATATTTTTAATACATTTCTTAGAAATAATAATGCTTTTTATCGAAAAATATCTGAATTTTTACGAAATTTTCCCGACTTTTGTACATATATGATTTTCTGCGAAATTTAATCATTTTTCAACCATGTTACATAAAAGATCGTTTTGAAATCAGGTGATTTCAGCTATGGCCATTTTTTGACAACCAGCTGAGAGTGTTTTTACTTATGCATCTGTACAATGTACAAATGTTAACAAAAATAACGGCGCAGGTCGGAAATAAACAGAATAAAGGGAATTAAGTTGGAAACCATGTTGAGACCGTACCAACTGCCAGCTACAGTATACAAATAGACAAGTAATGGAGCACGAAAAGGTCAAAATGAAGATTTTATTAGTTTATCAATATTAAAATTTACAAAATATTAATAAAATACAAAATCGTTGACAGCTGGAAGAAAAAACACTTAATTGAAAATATAACACCGAAATTTATTTGTTTATTTATTTATTTATTTACGTATTTAATTAAATGGAACAGACATTAGGAAAAATTAAAAAAATATACATATGTGTATGTATACTAATTTTGTAAAGAATTTAATTAAAAATTTAATGCTGTATAGTAAGCTCGCTAATAATTTTGAATATCGGTTACGCGGAATCGAGCAACAATATACCCATCAACTTTTGTGTAGCCGTTAACTTTATCTCATTTTCGACGATATGTTCAGCGAAGACATGCTCCCAGGTACTTTCTTATTTACATTCTTTGAATACAACGATATGATCAGCTGACAGCTGTCAAATAGCGCGCGTCTCTGTGGCAAATACGCGGCGAATCTCTGGTCATGGTAAGGAGAGAACGAATTTCTTTACTGTTTGCAGCTAAAGCCGCTTATAATTTGCCACTCGGTTCTGCTTTGCGATATCGGTGCTATTCTGCTCCTGAAAAGTTCACAAATTTCGCTAAGAAATATAAGCAATAATCAAATTTTTTAAGGAACTTATTCATATATTGTTCCTTTATCATTGCTATTGCGTTGACAAAAAGGTTGCCGATACCATTTTATTGTTGTGTTAATTGTGTTCGAGTAAAAGTAAACGCGTGGCTGAATGGATATGGTTATGTGAGTCTAGGTATTAGTTTTAACAACCTGTGATTTTGCGAGTGGCAGTTTTGGATTAGCTGAAGTCATTATTGTACGGATAAACAGTGAGATGCAATGGTTGCCTAAAATTTATTTGATGAAGCGTTGAAGTGTAAATTCCCCCATGGCAAAGTAATATATTTCGCGGAGCTGAACTAGTCTTATACATTAAATATACGCATCCATATTTGGCACGGGAGGATATATATATGGGTAAGTACCATGCTAGTTGGGTGAGGAAAATATCATACAGGGGTTTGTAGAAGTTTCACCTGTTACATTGGTGTAGAGTACATTCGGGTCATATTGAAATCGTGCCAAGTTAAACGCATCCATTTGCATGGCGATATATACAATTCTAAGGGAAGCCTAAAGTTTTCCTGTTTGATCGAGATTATGCATTTTCCTGATTTCTGTGATCTGTTTCCAATATGGCGTGTAGTGGACTTTTTAAGCCAATTGACAAATTTTTGGCTATCTAATTTTTCTTTTTGTTCGCCTTACTTCGGCTTCGCTTACGATTTTCTGCAATTCTCGTCGTTATTATTCTTGATTTGTAGCAATTTTCTATAAAAAAGTGACTTATGTGGCCATCGTTGTTGACTACTCCTAAGTGCTAGTTCTCTCTCGCGCGCATTGGTATTTCAGCAACAACTTCGCTGCGAGCCACTACATTTTATATGAGTCTTATCCATTTCGCTCTTATGTCGCCCGTCAAAAAGCCCGCGCGCGCCAAAATTGTCCAATTGAAATGTTGATAACTTGTGAACTTTACTCCAAATTTTTTCTAGACTCGAAAAATTTGACTCCTGTAGATTTATCCTCTTAATTGGTACCACATATGCATAAGTTTTCATTCATAAAGTTTGTGAAATATCGTGTGAAAGTTGGCTTTTAAAACGCGATTTTCGAGTCGACGTGGTGGCGTCGCTGTGTATGTTTGCTGCATTTGTTTAGATTATAAACAGTGTTGCCTCTTCATTTGGTTTGCATCAAGGGAATTATTTTTCACCCACCCATGCATGTCGCGGGATTAATCAGCTTAAAAGAAAATTGAAAATTGTTTTTTTTTTAAGTTTTTGTAATTTGATTAAAATTATTTTTGTGCTATTAAATTGTTCGGCTTTTTTTTGAATTCTTGCTGGTTGATCAATTGTTTACAGTATGAGCTAAAAGTTTGGTGTGTGAATTCAGAAACTCGTAAACTACATAAGAATTAAACTAAGCCAATCTAGCTTTGTCGATTTTAAGATTAATATCTACTCTTGAAACAATGGTTCAAAATCTCGTCGAAACCCACTTAATTTGCGGTACTGAACTCGAAGACGAAATTTCATACCTCTTTTAAATCATTTTCTCGTCAATGTATTTAAATTTGATATTTTTCAGTAAACATAGTGAATTATGTAAATACTACATTGGGATACGGTACACTAGATAGGATTTGTTTACTGGGGCGTTAGCCTTGGTCGGGGAAAACCTGAGTCATTCCGGTAACGTAGAACCGGCTGCCATGGGAACGATATACTACATTAGAATGGTGTGGTTATATATTGTAATTAGTAGAAATCGTCTAAAGCAGAGAAGTTTCAATTCATGCACTACACCCCGAAAAGGCAGTTATCGACTGTAAAACAGGAGAAAAAACCCAATTGGATTTAATAGAATTAATTTACACGTTCTCTGTTCATGCCTTCTATAGTATAAATGCTTTCGTATATATAATATTAGATTTTAAAGACTAGAGATACTTATTTCTTATAATCAAAAGGTTGGCACGAAGTGGCTAATCTTGGCATCACTGTTACTGTGGCTCTCATATCGAAAAGAAAACGGCGAACAGCTGATTCAACAGACTGCAGATCTGAGATGAGAATCACGGCGAACAAGGGCAGTTAATCAATTGGTTTTGACGTTGGGTAAAATGTAGCGGGAGAATTCTAAACGTGTGGGTTTGCCGTAGCTTCTCGCTTCTGTTATTTCGCCTGAAATTTCCTCTCTCTATTGTATGTGCGCTCTTGGCGCGGTCGTCGTCTTCTAGGGAATGCGCGAAATGAATTGACAATATTGTTGCTGTCATGGTATTTGTGTGGTTGCAATTGATTTGGCGCCCCGATCATCTGTTTTGGCGCAATTATTATGACTGGTTACAATTTTGGTGCAGTTTTCCTAAAGGGCATTGATTTAAGGCGAATGAAGGTGTCCTCGGATTTGTACTGCAGGCTTTCTGCTGGGGCTTTGTGTTTTCTTTTATATGCACACATATGTATGTATGTAGATATATGTTTAGTTAAAAAATGGAATTGGAGAATTTAACATGCGAGTAAAAAAAATGAATGAATTTGTTGGGGAAGTTTTTCGACACTCCTTTAGTTGGATGAATATGCATATGTATGTATGCATGCAGCAAATCACATACTATGTGTATTTTGTTTGTTTGTTTTTTTTATCTAACCTTTTGCATTCATTTGCTTTTTCTATCAAATGTAAATTGAAGGTTGTGTTCCAAGTTTTGGTGGCATTTCGTCGACCCCCATTTTTCGGCGGCAAAGTTGATGTTTTCGCGCCAGCATTCCTGCTGTTTGGCGCTCGTGCTTGTACGATTGAACTAACTCGCCGCGTGGATGCAGTTTCTGATTTTTGACATTTCATTGCGGTGTCGCGATTGTGAGTTCGCGCGCCATCGCCGACTTTCGCTTGTCTCATTGGGAGATTTGTGCCAAAACTGGCGCAAATGGAAATCGTGTAGCATTCGAATAATAAATCTATCCACTATGAGTGTGTGTTAATATTTATATACACATGTATATTACTTACATACATACATATGTATTTATGCACTAATAACACACATTTGTACCACTTGTGTGTGTATGTACGTAAATAGGTATCCGATTAAATGTTACGCAAAAATTGCATGCTCACAATTTCGTCGATATTAAAATTTCTCCCATGTTAAACGTACATACATATGTATGTATATTACATACATATTACCAATACGTTTTTGCACTAACTGTGCAAATGGCTAAATACACTTACGTAAAAAAATTCCATGCATTTACATTGATCTACATACATATGTATACATACCTACTTATGCGTATGCACTTTGACAATAAATATATTTTTATTTCCAAAGTGATTATTAATAAATCCGTAAATGTGCGTAATTATCAAATGGTCTGTTTTCTTATCTCATACTTTTCGAGCTACTCAACTCTCGCCAGAAATGCATCCATAAAAAAGTACCTGTATTAACACGAAAAAAATACTTTTCGAACCATGAAATAAAGGATTAAAAATATGGTGTATTTATTCTTAACCCTTTGCGGAAATTCGTACCGGAGTTGAAAATTAAGATATTTGCTGAGAGGCATTTTCCAGAACATGACGATAAAAATCAACCAACTCCGCGTAAAAATTCTCTATGTAAATGACGCACCTCTTTTATGTGCTCCAACTGCCACATCCACACACATACATACATATATGATTATTAAAATAGGTACGCTGCTTTTATCTATCGATTTCCAGGTGTCGCTAGGAAGAATTTAAAGCTATTTAAATTTCGCGTTTTTTACAAATGGAATCACTGCTTTGTTGTGAAGTCCCGTTATATTATGTTGCGTTATTGGTTGCATAAATTCGGTTATTTTCATAAAGTGTAATTTTGCGTAACCACTAAAATAGGTACTTGGCGGATAACTTGCATTTTAAGGAATTAAGTGAAGAGCATTTTAACGTAACGTAAGTAACAAATTATGTAGATAGTTCATTTAATCAGTAATAATTAATATGAATTTCTTTTCTAGATGGGTCGTGCGCAGATCGACGGAGGCTTATTGCCAATCTTCGAAAACAAAAAGAAATCGTACAAATTAATCACTAAGTCACTTGGACGGTCCAAAAACTTTGTTGTAAATACTCTTAAGCTCAAAAAAATCCACAGAACGATGTGGTGGCAAAAAGAAAGCGACTTGCACTATTGATAATTTAATTGTGACTCTTGCCAAAAGGTATCCTTTTAAGTCATCAAAGGTCTTTCCAGCTGAAATCCAAACTGTACTATCAGCGAGGGAACTGTTTGGTGTCGATCGTACAACATGAACTTACCAGACAGAATAGCTCGTAAAGTTCCTCTGTAGAAACAAGCAAATTTAAAGAAGTTGAAAACTTTTGCTCAAGAACACAAGTCATGGTGTGGACCAGAGGGCATGAAAAAATGGTATAACACTTTGGAGCTATGAAACAAAAATTAATTTATTTGGAAATGATGCTGGGCAAAATATCAGATGTCCTAAAGGACAAGAAGAACAAAAAATACAGTAAAACACCGTGGCGGCAACATAAGGATTTGAGGGATACTTCTCTTGTTATGGAGTAGGACCCATTCACCTCATCACCAATAAAATGGATAAATTTATTTACACAAGAATTGATGCTTCCATTCGCTGAGGAGAATATTACACTTTGGTGGATTTTTATTCAAAATAATGACCCAAAACACTACTCATTTTAGTACACCACATGCAATTGAATATCTATTATTATTAATTTAAAAAACTTGCATAGGTATCGCTCGTGAAAAAAATTATTTCTCGTGTTTTTAGAAATTATAATAGTCGACTTTTCTTTTAAAGGTTGTATTAGTTTTTGTCTTTAGAATCTTGAATACACAATCATAGTACATCGAAAACCTGTGGCATATAAAAAGCACTGCATACAAGTTAATTTGATTGAAGGTATATCTCAATTGCTTTACATAAATCTGATAATGCATATAATGAACCTATATCTAGATGCATCTGACCTTACAACACTTACTGCGTTGCTATAAATTTTAATTAAGTGTATATAACTTTAAGTTGAAGTTATTTAAAATGTTTAATTAATGTAGTAGTCTGTAAGAACCCCTGTAGACGAATAAATAAATAAAAAAATTCATCTAACAATACATATTTTCTATTGAATCACGTAAAATGCTGACTAAAAAAATTATTTACTTTTTTTTCTTCACTGTTTGATATTTTATCCTTAAACTTCGCGCTTGGAGATCAAATGCCAATTGCCAAGTAGCTAGTTTTGTTTTTTGTTTTTGTCCAATACTTGGTCTTAGATCTAAAAATAAAATATATACGTAAAATTCAAGTAACGAAGCAACGAGCTCTGTGTGAAGGCCACTATTATGTTTTCTGCAAAACCAACAAACAGCACCTTGTGAGGACTCTTGCGCAACTGTGATGTGTCGTGGTTGTGATTAAAAATTAACTAATAATAACAAGTAATGAGTCTTTTACAAGTGACGCTTAGATGTTAGTAATCAATAATTCATAGCCGGTACCTTTTTCATGTCGTCTTTGACATTTGTCAAGTAGACAGAGTACAATTTTACACGTTAGAATGTGTTGAAATTATTAAAGCTTATTATGAAAATAGTCGATCTTTAGGAACATATATATTAGGCCTGGTCGATTTGTGGGGAGGCAAAAAAATCGCCCATTGCTCTGTGAAAATCATATTCTAGGGATCAAAATAGAAACTTTGCCAAAGGACCCATACCTCTAAAACGAATTCTGATGTCCCCCAATTTGGGTCGAACTTTTAGTTTCTTTTGTGGGGAGGCAAAAAAATCGCCCATTGCTCTGTGAAAATCATATTCTAGGGATCAAAATAAGAAACTTTGCCGAAGGAACCATACCTCTAAAACGAATTCTGATGTCCCCCAATTTGGGTCGAACTTTTTAGCTTCTTTTCTATATCTCACTTAAATTAATTTTTTCATTTACATATGTTCTGACTAAATAAATTTTTTAAGAGAAAAAATAGATATTATTGTAAATAAATAATAAATATTATTATAAATAAACAAAAATAAAGAAAAAACATAGCCATTTAGCTGATTTTTTCATGTAAAGGCCAAAAATGGTGATATTTTGAAATTGGGGGACGTCAGAATTCGTTTTAGAAGTATGGTTCCTTCGGCAAAGTTTCTTATTTTGATCCCTAGAATACGATTTTTAAATCGACCCGCCCTATATATAATTGGCGCGTATACCCTTTTTGGTTGTTTGGCCGAGCTCCTCCTCCTATTTGTGGCGTGCGTTTTGATGTTGTTCCAAAAATGGAGGAACCTATAGTTTCAAGCCGACTCCGAGCGGCAGATATTTTTTATGAGGAGCTTTTTCATGGCAGAAATACACTCGGCGGTTTGACACTGCCTGCCGAGGGGCGACCGCTATTAGAAAAAACTTTTTCTTAATTTTGGTGTTTTACCGAGATTCCAACCTGCTTTCTCTTTGTGAATTCCGAATGGTAGTCACGCACCAACCCATACGGCTACGGCGGCCGCAACATATCGCAAAATTCGTGTTTTTTTCCAAATGAGTCTACTGATTCTGTCGAGAATAGAAAGAGGGTTGACAGACCAATAACTGGACGCTCTATTGAGAATATTGCTGTTGTAGCGCAAAGTGTTGCTGAACAACCTCCAACATCGATATCTCGACATTCTCAACAATTAGGTATTCATGAATCGATTGTGTAGCGCATTTTACCTATAGACGGATTTAAACTGATGCAAATTGAAATTTCTCGATTTTTCGACTTTTCCTTCTGAAGCTTTCCTTTTTTCCCGAGCCATTACCCATTGCCAACAACAAATAACTTTGACGCTTTTTTTTGCTTGCTGGAAATCAAGAATAATAAAATAAAGAATTGCGACTGTCAAATTTAAGAGGAAAAGTAAGCGAAAGCAAGTGAAAACTGCCAAACATAAGAAACATTTTTTTACACGGCTTCTTCAGCAGTAAAAGCAAAAAACTGCATTTAGAAGTATTGTTATTGTTGTTGTTTTTAGAATTTAACACACGGCACTTCATTTTTGTTATTTAGTTTAATTTAAAAATCAGAAATTTTAAAATCATAATATTTATTAAGACATTCACTGAATATTCATAAAACAAGTAACTTTCTTTCTTTTTCATTGTTTATTCACGGCACTGACGTCATCGGTTAAAATCAAAATTGCAAAACTAGTGGTTTTCGGAAGGCACCACATTCTGTATTCTGTACACCGTGGCAAGAAATTGTGTTTTTTGTGTTCCAGCGCCTCTGGGCTGTTTACGCTCTATTGAGAGGGCATTTCGTTCTTAGGTTCATTAAGTCAAAAATGAAGAAATATATACATATATATTTTGTGTATGTATAATGTCCTTTTCCCATGCTTCTAACAACCTGTGTGTACACACACCGTATTTTATTACATATACATACATATGTATGTATGTATAAATCTATTTACACATCTATGATAGCTGCCGCTCGCTTAGGCAAACAACATCTAGAAGTAGTGATATGAAATTTGTCTGTATTGAATGATAACAACAACTACTCCAACGTTACAACAAATAAGCTGAAAAAACTAGCTTCTTGAGAAACATGAATGAAGAAATATGTGCAACAGTTTAACAAGAGAAAAGTAGGTAGGAATCGTAAGTCGGTCCAGTACTAATCACAAAGATAAATTTTATATTATGTATATTATTTTGAATTTAGTTTTTAATCATAAAGTAAAAAATACTTTATATGCAAGTACATACATACATATATACTTGAGACGAATATATTACTTTTGTTTTGGTAAGTTGTTGTCGAAGGGCCATATTTTTGGGAGATTTTAATTTTAAACTCACAGGTTTAGCACAGCGAATAAAGGTCTAGCGGCATTATCGGCTGGATCATGTCGTCCGAATGGATAACGCTCCGGCTCTGAAAGTATTCCATACGGTACCAGCTGGTGGTAGCAGAAGAAGGACTTGGCTTTACTTGGTGTGTCCAACTAGCGCCGGTTAGCACGAGAAAGAAACGAATGGCGTGCTTTGTTAAGCTCGGCCGAAATCGGTTAAGCGGTTATCACGCCAATCAAAAAGAAGTGTTGTTGGAATTCCTACTCGAGCAAACATAGCTTTTAGGGCCCACAATAATGCCGATTACGTTTCACTCTCGATCCGTTCTCAGTCAGGTAAAATATCATTCAGAAAAGAGTAATGTATGGATTGATACTATCGGCAACATTCAAGTTTCGATTCTAAATGAATTATTGTTTGGGCGAGGTCGTCAGACTCAGACCAACACGACCCCAAGTGTAATTGCTATTACCATAATGCAAGTCTGAATGGTGAAGTGAGTCAGACTGTATAAAGTGAACATGATGACGTTTTGCCAGATCGACAATGGTCATGATCAGGGCGTTGGTGTGGAACGGCACTTGCTGATCTTGTATCTAATACAAATTTATTTTTCACATATTATTATGTCGAATTTATCCTGATGCCGCAGAGGGTTGCCATTGCTTGCCGAGGGGCAAACACTGTTAGAAAAAATCGTTTATTTCTTTTGATGTTTCATGTCCACAATATGCGTGGAATGGTAGCCACATACAATCTCGACCGTTAATACGGCATCACTTTCACATGCTTCGTTTCCTTTTTACAATGGCCAACGTTACAGCACAGCACTTTGCCACACAAAGAAATAGTGAATGAATGCCGCCCCGGCGTTTGTTTTTAATGTTGATACATTGAACGTATGTATGTTTGTATGTATGTATGTACCTACCTACACAGCAGTATATCAGTGTGTTTCAGGACTCGCTAAGAAGTCAACCATTTGGGAACGGTACTAGTCCGCACGTATTCTTCAATAAAAGTAAATAAGCCAAGTTTGTTTTTGTAATTGTCTGCACCTGCGCTATGGACGTGCTTCGTTTTAAATAACTAAATGAACGGGTAGTATGCAACCAGTATCTTTAATGAGACTGTCCTTAGAATTTACTGCAGGGATGTTTAAACTTCTGTATTGTCGCTTGGCCTTGATTTTCTATTTCATTAAATATTTGAATTTATTCTGTCTTTGTTTTGAATGTGAATTTGTTCTGTCTATTGAAACACCTAAAAGGTTTTCCTAGAATTTTTTAATGAGAAAAATTCCTTAAGAGATCTGCCCAACTATCGCTAAGAAACTCATTGGATATGTACGAGTACGTACGCACATACATACGGGCATAAGTACAATTTTCTTTGTATTAGTGGATTTTGAATCAAAATTTGTATGAATTTGAAGTACCATACCACATATGTATATGTGTGTGTAAAAACATAAATATATGTGTATGTAATTCAAGATTACAGCATCATTTACCCACTTTTTAGGTTTTCGGAATATTCCATATATTAAAATAGGGGCATAACGTATTAGTCTAGACTAATATAGACACTTGAGTAGTAAAGTCGTCTCTCGACGAACAAAGGTAACACAGAAGTTTGAACAATGGCAATATCCCATGAGGAGTCCGTTGAAGTATTTGAGAGAAAAATTCTGCGGAAGAGTTTTAGACCTTTGCACGTTAGCGGTGGCAATTATTGCAGGCGATCAGGAACAATGAGCTGTGTGAGTTTTACAGCGACATAGATATGATGCAAAAAATAAAGAGGAATTAAGGAAGGCCTTCTCTACTTTGAAAAAATTAGGCGGTGAAGGACTTGGCTTCACTTGGTGTGTCCAACTGGCGTTGGTTAGCAAGAGAAAGAAGCGACTGGCGCACCTTCTTAAACTTGGCCAAAATCACGTAAGCGGTTATCGTGCCAATTAAGAAGAAGAAGATAACGTATTAGTCTCCTGGACATCTATGTAGGCATCTTATGATTACTGATTAGCACCTGTTATGATTCCATTATGCGAAAGGAGCATCGAGCATCGTGCTTCGCCATTACGTCACGTTTGATTATTAACGGGAAGCGTTAATTTGTCATTTATAAAACAAAAACCATGAAAGTAAAGGTGTTAAATCCTAAAACAACTTGCCTCATTCTTGCCTCACATCTCCTTTAGGCAAAAGTTTATATGTATGTATCTTGATATTTGTGCCAGGCAATATAATGCCTATGGAGACAATTCATGGCTCATGAAGAACAATAAATAGTTTCATAAGTATTTCGTGACTACTATTTAATAGTGTCCGGGTTCGCACCCCGTTTTGGGCACGAAGCAGCAAAATTATAGAACAAGTTTTTCTAATAATTCGTTCGGAGTCGGCTTGAAACTGTAGGGTCCCCCATTTGTGGAACAACATCAAGACGCACGCCACAAATAGGAGGAGGAGCTCGGCCAAATTACCATAAAGGGTGTACGCGCCAATTATATATATGTTTATAACATTTATCAAATGTCTTAACATTTATCAAATTACTGTTTTTACTCTGTCAACTTTTCTTTCCGGTTTTTTGCTGTCTTAACTATTAGTTTTCAAAAATACATCAAGCAAACCCAACATTTCATTTTTTTTTTCATTTAGTAAAAAAAATATTCAAAAACAAAATTGGAATTTAATTTTGCGCCACCTTGTACTAATTTTAACCACTTCCGATCGTTGTTCCATATGGTGAATGATTTCTAAGTGGTGCTCTCTTGTGTTATCAGAGAGATATGACATATGGTCGCCAATTTAATGACAATTTTCAGTATTTTATATATGTAATAGTTAATTTACCGGTATTAATTTGTAAGCGGAGCAGTCAGTACATTTTTTTTGGATAGCGTGCCGGCGATTGAAAGTCAGCCAGGTACTCATTTTGACACCTTCCATTATAGTATGACTCCTGAAGAATAGGAATTTTAACCGAATATCCGTTATTTTAATTGCATGTTTGTTATTTTTGGGTGCATTTGTATGTATGTATGTGTTTGCATCCAGCTTTGAGCATTTGAGTTTGCTAAAAATAGATTCTACATACATACATATATATACATATAGTAATTTAAGACATTCGTCAATATATATATATATATATATGTATATATATAATATATACTCACATATTTGGTATTTATACAAAACCTTTCTCTCTTTCTCTTTCTTTTTTCAGTTTACACTCGATCGGCGATCTCTTCCTTGCTCAAACATGAATCGTAGCATTACAAATTATTACAAAAAGTGAGTTGCATTCATTTTTATGTTGCTAATCAATTACATGCATTTTTCTTTCTCACATATTTTGAGATACTTTTAACAAATTGTGCAAAAACAAGGCCATGAAATCGTGCTGAAATAGTAACCTGCTATTAAATTTAGCAACATGCGCACTGGACTCAGCTGCAAGATAGTTTATGAATCCAACCCTTCTTCCAAATGACCAAATGATGTTGTTATATTATTTTAAGCCAAAAGGTAGAAGAAGGGTGTGTTGGAAATTACCTTCAATTAATTTGATGATCATTATAAGACCTGAAACATTAACTAATGATGGAAGTATGCACGCTCAAAGCAATAGTCACCCACCTTCGTATAGGGGTGCACTAGTCGGCAGACTTAAAAACCGCAGAAACCAATACCGCAATGTCAGCGGCCACGCCGGGGGCGACAATGACGAGTCCAGCCCACTTGCAATCAATGACAACATCATAGTCATCCTGCAAGCAAGCAAATTGTTGCAATCCGGTGCCATGACATACCTGTGCATTACTGGCATTTGTGTCATTTGTTGACATTTATATTGTATGAATGTACGCATCAAAATGTATGTGTGTATAAGGGTTGTCAATACTAAAAGTTTAAGCTTTTCATGTAACAGCAACTACATTTTCATCGCATTCCCATAGTTTCACCAGCATTACATGGAACGCAGAAAATTTGTAAACGGCTGTTACAGTATGACATAACAACGATCTTGACACCTCAGTATCTGTATGCCTCCACAGGCAAAGTATTTCGTGTCCACATCGTAATGACTAACCCAAAAAATTGGTGGAATAGAAAAACAATCGGGGTAGATTATCTTGAATCATATAATTTCACCTTGTGGTGTATGCAGACTGTGGAAGTGAAAGTTTTCATGACAGCTGGTGGTGATATGCAATTTGTTTCTAGCCTCTTTGCCATACAAACTAGTTGCAAATGTGATTATTTGACTGTAAGAAAATTACACAAAGCTTGGAACATGTATCGGGTGTTTTTTTTAGCTGCATGAGAACTATCGATATTGACAACTATGTTTGGACAGTTGAGAATGGCAAACTGTGTTGACATTTCTGTTCAGTAAGGTTTGGCAAGTTGTTTAAGGTCAGAAAAACACTTCCAAATTGTCGAAGTTTACTTAAAAAAAAAACAAAGAATCTGTTCGCGAACTTCATAAAGCGAAGTTTTGAAGAAGACGCCGAAATGTCGATTCGTCGTGGAAAATTTTACGTAAGGATCTTGGCTTACATGGCTATAAAATATAGATCGTGCAAGAATTGAAGCCGTATGATTTAGATTTTTTTTCAAATTTATCGAATGGACCATGCAACTCGCAGCCGCGGCGGACATATGCCTGATATCAATCATATTCGAAAAATAAATACTATGCCATTATCTACCAGATTATATAAAAAAACATTTTTCTGTTTTGCCCAAAATTGCTATTTTTCTAATCGCAAAACAAATGCTATACAAAAATACGTGATTTCCCCAAAATATGGAAATACTCGGACATCATCATGATAGTCCAATCAAGAAAAGATGCAACGCTGCGATCATCATAAAGTATAACAATCAACTTACTGCCTTGCCTCGCCTCTTTTCGAAAATATATTGTATTTATATACTATGTAAATAAAATACTTTCCTTAATAGTATGACATCATACCAACACAAAAATTTGAATTTCGCGAGAAATGCCGAACTATTGAACAGTTAAATCGCATATCATTATATGGTATTTCAAAAGTAACACCTAAATGTCAGTAGTGTCAGTTCCTTTTGTTTGTCGAGTAGACAGATGTACAATTTCACTCGATAGAACGACGCGATAGAATTATTAAAACTTATAAAGAAAATAAACGATTTTGAACCCCTTGCCGTGCTTTAACGAGTCCACTCGTGATGAAAATTTTGGCCCAAGCATGAATATGACGAGCCAGGCTCGTGAATAGATTGTAATGTAATGAATCGCTTTCAAATAATAAATTCGAAAGGTATTAGAGTTTATTTCCACAACAGCAGTATTGTGCAGTGTCTATATCAGAGGCATTTACATTTCGGCTCGGCTTTGCAACATTTGGGCCCGAGTTTCGTTGAGCTAAATGACACGGCAAGGGATTAAAAACAAAATATCGGAAAATTCATGATTTTTGATTTCATATTTTTGAGTTGATTTTAATATAATAAACGATGGAAGATTATTAAAAACTAATCCCTTTGATTTAGGTGAAACTGAGTTTTACAACAAAAAAAAAGTTCTTAAAAATCAACACGCATTTTGGCCCATTTAAAAAATTCAATGCGCTACAAAACTTCATATTTTTCCATACAAAATTTTTCCAGAAATTCTGATTAAAAGTTTGAAATATTGGTGAAAATTCGCCGAATTTTTATAAATTTTGTACAAAGTTTGAAAGTTTGCGTTATATGCTTTTGTTGTAGTATAAGCTATAGTTTTACAAATAAAAATATTGAAATTAAAAAATAAATAAAAAGTCAAAAATTGTCAATATGTGGTGGTGTACACTTTTTTTGACACTGGCTTATATCAAATCGTATGTGATCATAAAATTGTAAGGTATATTAATATAAAAAATAGAAAATCTACATTTGCCCTGAAGTGTTGCGTATTCAACATCCGCAAGTGATCGCAATTATATTTCTTATTACTGTAAATACTGTAATTGTAATAATTAAATATACGATTACGATTCGATTGCTTCAATTACAATTATGTAATTTTATTTTGAAATTTATTTATTGAGCTTTCTTGCTATTTTCCATTTATAATATGTAGTATTAATTTCATACATTTTGTTTTTTTTTTGTGTGATTTGCTTAATGCTATGATTATTTTATACAATATACAAAAATAAAAAAAATATGTTAATCGATTACGGCAATTCTAAACCTTCAATTTTTAGAATTTCAATTAACGTACTATACGAGTATTCGCAATCATTCATAACAGGTACAAAATGAAAATACAGTCTTAATCCTAAGTGATTAGCTTAGTGAACGTTGGGAATTTTTTTAACAAAAAAAAAAAAAAAAAAAAAAAATAGGAAATTGGGTACAGTTTTTCATTGGCATAATGAGCAAATAATTTACTATAATTCTTGAGGCAAGTTAAGGGTTAAATATCATATAATGCATGTATTTGTAATTGCAATGCGCCGAGCTACATATCTTTGGTATTGTTTTTTTTATCATGCTATAAATTGCAATACATTTTCGGGCGTCGTTTGGCGCAATCATGACGACTCTAATTCGCTTCAGAACAGCTATAAAGCCTTAAAGAATCTCAATCTCAAACACTCGATTTTGGGTGTGGCGCCAGGTAGGAAAGGCAAAAAACGCAAGACAGATATGTACATACATACATATATTCTTGAAACTAAAAGAAAAGCAACGGAAATCGAAAAAAGTGGTTGCATTGCATTAGTTGCACACGCACTCGTATGTAGGTATAAGTATGTATAGATGCTTATTAACGGTTCATTTAAACTGTGTAATATGCAAAAGAAATGTAAATTTCATATCGAATGCAATTATGTGAATTACTTAATTTCAGCACAAACACTGATCATAGTTTGCCTTCATTAGGAGAAATGATTGGAAGGGTAAACTTTTGTTGATTGTTAAAATAATGACACATTTTCTAATTTATGCGTGTAGTTGTATTCTTTGCGTAAGTACCAAAGATAACTACGTTCGGTGGGAGTTTTCGCATTTGAATTTCTCTAAGCGGTTTTTCCCGCACTTCCGCCAAAAATACAAATACGTCTATATCTACTTTAATAGCCCTTTATATCAAGCTAATTTCTGATTCGTTTTCCTTTTCTTTTGCCAATTTCAGGATGGAAAAGGACCGGAGTAACAACAATGACATAAGTCATAATAATAACTGCCAAAATAATTGTCATAAAAGCAATAGCGATCATAAGAGTTATAAATTGCAGAATACCTCAAGAAACAGTCAAAGACAACAGCCGTACAACATACAAAACCGCTGGAAATTCTCGTCAAGCGTTAGCAATATTGAATCTACTGATAGGACTTGCGACACAATATCTCCGTTTGCTGCAACGTCGTCTAAGTTGCTGCAATCAAAAACATCAAGCTCGCTGGAATATATGCGCCAGCCACAAAAATCACCACCGTCTTCTACACTGACAGCGTCAGAAACTGCAGTGTTGACAACCAAGAGTGCTGCAGTCTTCAATGTGGAAACAGCTGGTGCTTCTTCAACGTCGCCATCATCATCATCCGTGGATTCAGTTTTGTTACGGGGATGGTCTTCAATGCCCACCACTTCAACCGATACCTCGCATTTGCTCACCAAACTTAATAGCCGAAACGCTACTAGGAAACGTAAAAGACAAGATTCAATCAATGAAGTACAAGTAGTAAGTTTATCATCATACATACTATATGTACATACATACTATAATATGTCTAAGAAATTTTATCGCTTGACTTAACGTGGCTATGTGAAAATGAACTCAATATTGTATGTTTGAATGTCCCAAAATGGGTGGACTTAGTCATATTTTGCTAGACGTACCTCGTGATGCTATGAAATAAGAAAAAGAAATATAAAAGCGAAAAGCAAAAAAATAATTTGGAAGTGTAACGATTTAACGTTAATTCAATAAACGCTGAGTGGTTATGAGAAAACTCCGCAAACGGTTAATAGATCCAGCGAAGTGTTGAAAAGGTGAGAAGTAAACGTTTCTAATCTTAGCCTTGGGAAAGTCATGAGGGAAGAAAAAGGTCTCCGTAGCTTTCAGCCCAGTTCATCTTTACCACAGTAGAGACTGGAGTTAATCGATAGTCTGAATACTCAAAGGCTCTAAAGGAGCTCGCACACCCTACTCACAGGCAGAAATGTTTAGAGGATAGCGCAAATATTTTTACATTTCTCAATTTGTCAATATGTGCTGATATGTGCCGAGCCGGTTTCCTCTTTCTTAGATATTTGAATAAAATTTGTACCAAATATACAAGAGACACTTTTTATTGTAGATTTAGATAAATCCAAGGTAATTATATGCTTTATAGAATAAGTGGAAAAATGTATCACAAAAGTGAAGGGGGATACCAATCGATGCGTATTGACCCTAGGATTACAAATCTGAAGGAGCAATATGTTTTTTTCCCCCGCTCAAAAGTCAGTAATAAAAAACACTTATGTCGTTGCTCTTTTCAATCACCAAATACACGAAAATTATTACACTTAAGGGCCAAACTTCACTTTCTCTTCACACAAGGTAATATTTTTAAACAATATTTCCTACAAAAACTCGGTAAATAGTAACATTAACTTATTATATATATGTATAATATAATAAGAATGTATACAAAGCTCGCATGGCGAACGAAAAGTTAACTGAATCATGCTTGGTATTGTCACTCTATTGAAATGTAGCGATCGTACATTTATAAGGTGTTAGAGGGTCAATTACTTAATATCACAAGATTTACATATTTACAATATATTGGCGTTGAAATTTGGAATGGAGATATATTTAATCACACCATTTTTATCAGAGATATACAGGCAAATAAATATGTTAAAACAAAAAATTCAGAAAGAAGCGGGACTTTTTATTCCAAATTTTCACTATAAAATAATATTTTATCGGAGATATACAGGCGAATGAATAAATTAATTTTTTTTTATAAAAAATAGCGCCGCAGACTAAAATTTGTAATAAAAAGTCGCGCGATTTCTTTTGCTCCTACAGATTTGTAAACCTGTCAATACGCATACTTTTTTGATCATTTTTTCCACTTATTCTATAAAGTATGCAATTTACCAAAACCAAAATTCTTTCCGCATTCATCGGGTCTAGATTTGCAATGTGGCTTGGTTTTATATCCATTGAAATTGTTTAATGTTGTTTAATATTTATAAAATACGTCCAAAGTATTTGATCTCCTGCAGAATTTTAAAGGTTGTGGTGTAAAATTGTAAACCCCTCTCGCATGTTTATGTAGAGAAAATTAGCTTTTCTATCTCATCATATAAAATGATAAAATCGATAATTTTACTCACAACAGACAAGTCTAACGGATCCGAATCGCTGCTTCGAGGTGGCCAATTCGCGTCACCAAGCCGGCCGGAAATGTATTGACTTCTTAAAAATAAGATGCGATTTTTCCGGTAACCAGATGCGGCAAATTTATTAACATAGCCGTAAAGCGGTCCATTTCGTACATGAGAGATATATTTGTATGAGTGTACATTAGCGTGGCAGTTATTTGACCTGTTTTTTTATATACAATATTTTTTCGCCGGCTACCCTCCAATTTGGTTCCATTCTATATAAAAATGACCTCTGTGAAATTTGGTGCCAATCGGATAGGGGAAAGGTGTGCCCCCAAGCCTTTCAATATGCAAAATTTACCCCAAAATGACAAAAAATTTTAATTTCATTAAAAGTGTGTTTTTTATTTTACATGAATATATATACAGCGTAAATAAGTAGTAAAATAATTTAATTGGTAAAGTATATTAAATTATACATATATAAATTGAAGAAGGAAATTATTATCCATACAGTATTTAGCATATATAGTTCCATATGACGCTTACTTCATTGCAATTTAGTTTAATAACAACATATAAAAAAACCAAAAAAAAAGAAGTAACTCATTGAAGAAAATAAAATAAAAATGAATTAAAAATCTTTATTTTTAGATATAGTTTGTTTATTGCTGTCTGGGAACTTCTGTCGATAATCACTTACAACTTGGAGCACGTACTACATTTGTCGCTCGTTTTTTGTATATAACTTATTAAAATCCTCTACTAGTTTAACACCTCTCTCCGCCGTATCATTTGTTACTTTAAGTTTATTAGCTACTTTTAAAGCTTGGACGAAATCTTCATGTTTGTGCCACCGGGCAGGATCTGTGCATAGGAATTCGTCATTTATGTTAAATCTTGCAAAGAATCGTTTTGTTTTGTTGGAGACAAATTGTTCAAGTCCTTGGTTTGATAATTCAGGAACTTGGCTTGTGTCCACGGTTATCCTTTTAATACTTTTTTCACATACAGTATCAGTTTCACGATTCAACGCCTTTACCATTTTAATTTCTGATTCTGCCGTCACATTTGGGTCAAAGAAGGCCAAGGCGATGGATTCAGGTGATACATACCACAAATGATTTTTGATTTTTTGTAAAGCCACAGGAGAGATGTCCGGTATTTATAAATTTTGGAAAGAACACTGAAATCCAAAAATGGTGCTTTGGCTGCAGAAGGTGCACAAAACCACGCTTCGATATATATATTGATAAGGAAAATGCAAATATCACAAATTGCATTTTCCTCACGCAGTGATAATTTAAATTCATCGCGAAACATGAATATCTTAAAGCAATAAATAGCCTTAGCTATCACCCTTGCATGATGGATAGCTCCTGGAGCACGGAAGGATACTCCACGAGATGGTATTTCGCCAAGAAAAATAGCGGCCAATTGTAAAAATTCTCGATAATCCTCTCTCGGTTTTTGTTCTTGCAACGTGCTTCGTATAAAATCAAGAACTCGGGAAACATCGACCGGATCCAAATGTTTCCTGATCTTCTTATTCACGATTACGGTTTTAAAATTATTTACATTTATTTTAGGCCAAGCACTTTAGAACTTTTTTAAGATTGGTACGGTTGGGCCGGTAGTTTTACCCATCTTCTCCTCGAAAACGGCTTTTAAAATAATTTCGTATATGTGATGGCGGCAAGGCAAATATAAGAGATCTTTTTGTAGAAAGTTTTCAATCAAAACCAATCAAACCAATGCTTTTACGTAGTCCTGAAGGTCCCATTCCGCAAGGGTTTCGCAAACAGCTGTTGCCTGTTCTTTTCCCCTCCCTGATTGCAATGCAGGTACACCAAGAAGTTGATCAGCACCGCAATTTGAAAGAATAACATTAAGTCGGTCTACTGTCTCTTTACTTGTTAGTGATGGCAGTAATTTACTATCCCAATGTATCGTAGCGGCAGGCAATTCCTTATCCTTAAAGATATTTTTGATGTCGGTAGCTTTCTTTTCGCGGAGTTTCTCACGAGAATTGTTAATATACCACCTGTTGATCGCAAAAGTCTCCACATCTTGACCAAGGGCTTCAAGTGTAGCTATAAGAATATGAACTGCATTCCTGTCACTGATCTTGCACTTATCCAAAGCAGCAGCAAGCTTAGGAGATATTATTATTTGTCGTCCTCTTTTTTGTTTTGCTGGTACAGACAAATGTTTTGAGCATTGCGGAATTTCCTCTGAAGCACGCGCTTCTTCTCCGCTGCTTGAACTCGACGTCATCAGTATATCAGATTGAGCTAGAAATAGTATTAACAATATAAGTACGATTTAGTTCGATATACATAAATATTCATGTTAAATAGGTAGCTAGAGAAGATGAAGATAAATATATACTTACTCAATTGAAGAACTTCATTATTGCTTCGTTCTTTTCTCTTCTCCTCTCGTAATTTTCGCTCAGACACTCGAGTCTCTTTCGCACTTAGCTGGTAATCAATTCCATACATAAGCCCCGGGCGTCCTTTCATCCGCTGATTGTTTAAGAACTGCTTATCTTCTTCAATATCGAAGAGATCTTCGAGTTTTTCAATGAAATCTTTTTGTTTTTTCTTATGATCCATCTATGGTCTTGCAACATGCTTTTGAAGTTGCCGCCACTGCTGATAGAGACTTTTTAACTTTGGTATACAGTTCTTTAGTTCTTGCGTCGGAATTCGGGCTTTCTCCCAATATATCATCACTTCCCGCACAGCTAGTGAAGCACTGCCTCGTATTGTTAACTAACACGCCCGTAAATTGAAAAAAAAAAAAACTTGTAGCGTTTGTTTTACAGATGGAAGTTTGTTTCATTTGAATAATACCCGAGCAGATAAACTTTTTCTCGTAATAGAGGTCGCGACATTGTACTATCGATTGTCTTCACTTCAAATGTTGTACGCAACTAATGATTTTTTTAAAAAACTTTAATACAAAACTTTTTTAGCCATAAAAATTTGAATTACCGTTGTTATTTCAGAAGCGAAATGCTCGCCTACTTTATTTGATACTAGTACTAGTTTTTGATATTGATATTTTCCAAGACATGATGTGTACGTTAGTCAAAACGCGAACCCAATTTTTTATGCGCGGAAATCTGTTTGAAGAAAAGTATTTTCATTTCGAATTTCAAAATGTGATCAGTTGATAAGTTATCTCACATATTATAACTTCCGTTTTGTTTTTGTAATTCAGAAATTGAAGAAAAATGGAAAATTTTTGACAGAGTTGTCAAAAAGAAAGGGCCGAACGACTTGGTAGATTCTGCATTGAATATATTTTTTTTAAGCGTACTAATTTGAATTATCATTGTAATGTGATAAACTAAGTGCTCGGCTACTTTACTTACTACTCGTACTAGTACTTATACTACTAATTTTCGGGTTTTTTGAAACTTTGAAGGCCAGGGGGCACACTTTCCACTTACCAGATTTACTTCAAACTTTTTTCCCACCATTTTTATATATAAAGGAACCAATCTGGGGGGTAGCACCAATAAAAAAATAATCTTGCAAAATAACTGCCACCCTAGTGTACATACATGTGCTGAGTCTGCTACACGTGTTTGAATGCGAAATAACTGCCTGTATCAAAATAGCCTGCGATTTAAAAATAAGTCGACCGACGGACCAACGTTTAAATATTTCTGTTTTCGTTTTCTTCTTGGTGCCTATGATCATGAACGCGCAGGATCTAAACATAAACCACTAACTATAAATGTAACTTCTATATTGGTTTTTGCCGTTGAAATTCAAACATAACATGCATAGCATAGCTTGCATTACTTCCTTAAAGCTGTAATTTTTGACTTCCTAAAGTAAACCATCTTGCCAAGATGTCTGTGAACGGGCCAAATGTCGTTCCTATGAATATTTAATTAGACAACGTTATACGAATATATGTATGTATGTATGTATATGCATGTATGCATGCACACAGTTAGTACATGCCGTTCCGTTGGTCCCTCCAAACTTGTGTATCGTTTATAAGTGTGTGCCTACACATGCATACATACATATATAGGTATAATGGTGTGTATAAAGTGTATATATGTATATATACATACACATATGCTTGAGGACATACATCAGTACGTTAGCAGTACTGGTTTCTATTTCAATGATAACTTTTCAAGACTAATAGTTTGCGCCTCAATTGCTCTGAATTTTCAACCGACAGCTCTTCAGTTTGCTAGTTCCTTTTTGTGACCAAAGATAACGTGCTTTGTAATTGCTGATTAGAGTCATATCTCAGCAATAACATTATCCTGTGAAAATAACATGTGAACCCTCGCGCGGACTTTAAAACAAAAAATAACGAGGAGAAGCAAAGGTTGCAACATACATTCAAAGGAATGTACGCATAGCATAAACCTACATACATGTGTACATATGTATACACAAGAGCGCAGCCAGGGGGGAAGAGCAACGCAACACATTTCTGGATTTCCAAATCCCATCAAAAAATATTAATACCTTTGCCATTTACTTCCAATTGGTAAAGGTTTGATATTCTTTATTATCGATAAAATATATATATATATATATATATATATATATATAAAATAATAAAATATTCCAATTAATAAAAACAATAAGATTTTTTTATAAAACCAATAAAAAATTTGATTAAACAATAATAAATCTACATACAAATTATTCCTTTTTCTTCTGCCATACCCTTTTATCGACTAACTTTACATCGGTCATAGGGACAAACTTAATGGGGGCAGCTCCTCTAGACAACGAGTTCTTCAATCATTTTTTTCGAAAAACTGAGAATATTTCTTATTTTAAAATGAATTACATATCAATATTCATGTTTAAATGAATATACAAAAAATTAAAAAAAAAAAAAAAAAAATGGTGGCGCTACAGCTGCTCAAACGTGGCTTCTTTAATTTGCGCCGTGGAATGTAGAGCCTCTTTTAATCAACTGAAATCAACTATACAAAATTATTTCATTAAAATGCGTTTTTCCGCTTTGCATTTACCTACTTTTAACAAAAAAAAAAAAGGTAGATAAAATCATTTTTAAATATAATAACTATTATAAATACATTTTCTTTTTTTTCCAAGGCTTATGTACTCTGAGTGCCCACAGTCCATATAATTTTAGATGAGTATGAAAAAAAAGTTCGAAAAAACTTGTTATCGTTTAGTTTTTCTGTATGTTTACAACGTTGTAAATGGAATAAAAATGGAATACTCAGAAAAATTTCAGCCACTTCACCTTCTATGATTGGCTACCTACGCCCTTGTATTTACAGACACAAATAAATGTACATATACATGCACATACACGGTTTAACGATTTTTTCTTAACTTTTCTTGGACAATCATAGTAATACGCCTCGCTGTGTGTACAGCAATGCATTGGGGAGCGTTCGGCAACAGCAGGATCGCGAAGTCTCCATGTAACGTTTGACAACCCCTCTTTGCACTCAAGGTGTTCACGCATGCGCTACTGCTCGATTGCGACTACGTACGTGTGCACGAATGTGTGTTTTAATAGTGAGTACGCGCAGATGCCGGCTTTTATTTGAATTGTGGCATAGAATGCACAACCTTCGTCAAGGAGTTTTCTTGTGCTTTGCTTTTCTCAGTATTCCTTGATGTTCGTTTTCCTCTCTTCTTTCAGAGGGTGGCGTCAGACAACTCATAATTTATTGTACTTTAAGAATTTATTTAAACATTATTTAACCTTTTTCCAGTTTTGTTTTAAGTTATTGTAATTCTTTACTCCTGTATAGAGCCGAAGCAGCGCATGGTAATTTTTTGTGCAACTACAAATCTTTTTCGATTTCCCACATTCGCCCATGTTGATGCCACGTTTGTACGACGGGTATATTAATGGTGTGCATGTATGCATTTTTTCATCTCTCTTTCTTTGTTTAATTCCCTTTGTCTTGTTCTTCGTGTGTCTCGTACCATTTTCTTTGGTGTAATGTCAACATCTGCTATTTGCATTAAATACCACCCTTCGTGCCGCTCGGTTTAACAGAACCTTTGAGGATTTATACGTACATATATTTTGTGTTCATAGCTGCGAGTGTTGCAATACCCTCATCGTAAGAATTGTGCGATTTCTTTAAATATAAATCATAAGTTAAGGTATTGACTTCATATTTACGTAGTTTTGTGAAGCTTAGGAAACCACAGTAGCAATGGAGAAGAAAGATATTAAACGATATGTATTTAAGAAGAACTTTGAAAGCTTTGGTAAATCAAGGAGTCTGCATAGTGGACAACCTCCAGCCATATCTCTGCGTCTTATAACGTCTTACTTTCTCGTAATAATTTTAGATTTATTCCTTTCTCCGCCTGGGCTGTCACACTTTCTCATGACCTTTCAAAATGTTGCAGTTGAAGCGGCCAAAAATGCCACATTTTTTACCCTCTAAAAACGTGATGAAGTTCTCAAAGTAGTTGTCCGAAAATTGTTAAAAAAAGGGAATAAATCGTTAATTTAATTTTATTTAATATATAATTTGTATACCCTTTTTGAGTGCTTGGCCGAGCTCCTTTCTTCCTTCCATAATGACAAGGACCGACTCCGAACGGCAGAAGGTTTCTTTTATGGCCGGTATTAGAAAAAACTTGTTCTATCATTTAGTGTTTCATGAACGGAGATTCGAACTGGCGACTTCCGAACGGTAGTCACGCACGAATCCAATCAGCTAGGGAGGCCGACTATAATTTGTATAAAATTTGGATTTTCCTTGTTTCTTATTACATATGAAATATACAACATTTTCGCAGGACGCAGAATAGCATTTTCGTAGGTTTGCCATATGAAAAGGTCGACTTTTTGCAAGAAAAGAATATAACGAATAAACGAGACTGAATTCGGTCCGGACCGAAGTTTATATAAGACCGAACTTTAGCGTGGTTTTCTGCTCATCTTAATAATATTCAAATCGAATTTAAATTGTTAGCTGGTCAATTTAAGTCATTATCGGATTACACGTGCTTGCCCATGTGGGCATGAGACCGACCTTTTTTTTTTGCAGTTCATCATTTGTCAGAAGTTTTAGTAATTTTGCAGCATTTATAGCAGATGAAATATTTTATGCTTTATTTTATGAGGTGGGAGGTGTTCGGAGTCGTACGAGTATCAACCTAACTTGGATAAAGAATAATATATCGCACCCTAAATACAAAGGGGTCACAACTCAAAATTTTCCACACTCGAGCTTGACTTGTTTACAGTAGCACAGAAAACAAACTATGTGACATATCACGTTGAAATTTGCCATGTAAGCTTATAACAGTCCTACCAAAAAACAAAAAATTTATTTTTGCCATATGTCATCCGCGGACCGTTTTATTGATAACGTCTCGTTCATATTTGAGCAGAAGTACATTTTGAGTTGTGACCCTTTTGTATTTAGGGTGCGATATGTATGGTACCAAGTTTCATTGAAATATTTAAGAATTTACTCGAGTTATCGTGCGCAGTGGCGGACCAACGGACGCACAGACATGGCTCATCATTCTGAGCATTTTGGTGCATATGTATGTCTTTCTAACTATCCAATATATATATCTATATATCAAACCGGAAGCCTCTATCTGGGCTCAGTTTACCCAGCATTTGCTTCTTGGCTTGTCGCTGGTATTATTATCTTATACCGGTATCTTTCAAGAATAAGATCTTATTGAAGAACAATTTCGATATGATATTAAAAGTCAAGCAGAAGGAGCAGAGCATTACTTTTCAAACTACCCTGCCTGAAAGTATGCATTGAAAAATTAAATACACTACTACGCGTTTGGTTTTACACGATACCATGTGTACTTCCCCATGAATATTTTCCCCGCCTTAAATTAGAAGTCTCAAATAGAATTAATAAATTAAATTAATAAAACTGAACTATGTCTATTTTATATATCTAAATAGTAAATTTGTTTATCAAAATGATTTGTTCTCGTCGTAGGACGGTTTTTTTTACTAGTGTATGGGTATTCTTCTTCCAGCCGTTTAAAGTAGCACCGAAAAAATTTCTAAAAAATTAAATAAGCCGTTTTTAAAGTTATGGTGCTCTCAGGCTAACGGCATACATGCACATACACATATGTATGTACGTTTGCACATTTATATAAAGGAATTTTTCATTAGTAGAATATAGAAATAGAATGTCAACTCCAAGGCACTGTTTTGGTGGTTGAATGGTATTGAAATACGCGCCGCTTTACTCAGGCCAGTAAGATGCGCAACGCCAGTATCAGTCATCGTTGAGAGTAAAGATGCGTTAGTTTTCAAAGTTCTTCTTCACTTTACTAATAAAAATAATATATTACCAATAAATTTGTGGGAATAAATGTGTCACGATTGTGTTTGCTCTGATTTTTGAGTTTGAGTTGAGTTTCGGAATCGTTAGTTGAGACATACCTTTTAATTATTTTTCTTTGTTATCGTCTATTGAAGGATATAAATGTTTTTATGTTTATGTTTTCTTTATATTAAGTTGCTTTACATGCAAAAATGTGCAACTATTTGATTTTGTTTATAGGCGAGCAAATTGTGAGGCGGGCTTATGCAGATGTATGTATGCTACAACTTATGTATTTGTGGTTCTATGCATAAAACACCCTTATCACCATTAGGTCATTCATATGCAGCTGCTGTTTTTTGTCTTAAATTATTGTAACTGCTCCGTTCACAGATTTGTCTTGTGTTGAACGTTCATACATATTAACTGTCGCAATTTCCTTGCAAGCGTAAAATTTTCAGTCTCGCAATTTGTCTGATGGAGGTTCTTGAGCTTTTTATAAAGCCTTTATATGTAATGTTTATACTTTTAGTTGTTAAGGCCATATAATTTCATGAAAATTAAAATAAATACGAGTACTAAAACATTAAAGGGTTTTTATGGCAGGCCTTGTTTACCGTTTGCTTGACTTACGAGCTGATTTTTAGTGGCATAAAATCGATTGACACAATCTTAAAAACAACGCCAGCTTCAACATCACCGCTTGCACATACGAGTAATATATTATATTTAAACAGTTTTAGGTACATACATACCTAAAATACCTATTCACATACATACACACATATGCACATACATATATATGTTGTTTGGTTAGATAGATTTGAGAGAATTGCATTATCTTAAGCATTTCTCGCAACTCTCCAAGAACACTACAAACTCGAAATGCATCGCAAGTACGGCGATTACGAGCATACTATGACTATAACTGGCTTACCTCGGAATTTTGTTCGGAGACTACAAAAAGTTAACGATTGCAAACAAAATGAAAAATAATTCACACTCATCACAAACACAAATAAGAAGGAAGTCGTCTTGGGTTGACTGAAAGATCCTTGTTTAATTGAACTACCTACTGCATTTTTGTGTACAGACATACACATGCGCACATATGTGCGTGTATATATAAGCAAAAACATAAAATTATATATAAAAAATATCTTAAGGCGAACGTTGGAATTCGTGTAACGTTTTTCTTGTCCAGTATGCTATCCTCAATTTTCTTCACTTTGAATTATGAATATGTGTGTAGGTATGAGTGTGCTATCTGTTGTGTGTGTGTGTGTTGGAATGAGAAAGCTAAAACCTTCAGTGTGTATCCTTTTGATGCCTTTTAAAACCTTCTCATACCCCTACATAAACGACTACAGTTTGCTAACAAACAACCCTCGTTGCAGCTGCCTTTCTTCGTTGCACAAAGGATATCGTCAACGATCGCTGCACACGATCAGTTTAACATAGATAGTCAATGCGCACGGAACTTGTGCGCATATAAACATATTTTCATATACTACACCCTGTGAACGGTCTCCGGTAAAATAAGTTTCTGCATTTCCCCTTTTTGTATTGCATTTGTGTTCGTATTTGCAAATTAAATTCGCACTCGAAAATACACAAATCTATTTCAGTACCAAAGGCGGCGAACAGGTGACCTTAAAGCAATGTGAAACTATTCGGTACAAACCAGTGAAAATAATTGATACAACAAAACCAAAGATATAATTTTAAAGCAAAGCTGTGTACATATTTTGAGAATTACTGAATTGGAAAAGTGCATTTATCGTCCATTCGCGCTTGTGGAACCTCAACCGTCACGGAAACCAAATGCTTATTACATATATGTAATTGTAATGAAGATTGAATGCACTTTTAATTGTACATTTGTGTGAGTGGCTGCGAAGCTCGATTTAATTACTTGCGCCTGCCAAAAATCTCCCTTGTATTTCTGAATGCTGCTGCTGAATTGAGGATTTTACTGCAGTTTACATTTGCCACACTGGCCATAGATTCGCTGCGATTCATTTTAGAAGGAGTTAATACGATTATGAAGTGCGAGCGAAAAAGAAAAGTAGTTGAAATGGTAAAGATCCCAAAGAAGTGGACTATAATTACTTTAACTAGATATAAATTTAGGTTATAAATAATAATAAATTTGTTTACAACAAAACAAACAACAAAACTGAGATTGTGCTGCTGATATTTTGTTGCGTACTGCTAGAGCAAAAGCGATTTTGCGCAATGCTTAAAGTGTTTTGCAGGCTATCACTGAAAAGAACAAAACTAGTTGAAATACATTAAAAAACGTGAAATACATTTTTTCTTTAAAGAAATGCGATTGGTGCTTGGTGAGATCTATGGTAACTGTCGTTCTTGCTCCAACTAGAGTAGGTTACAAATTTCAACCCGGCGACCATAGCCATATTTTTGTCACACCGTCAGTGAACTGGGTGCGTCCCTCCCGAGGGAAAAATGTATATATAAAAAACCGCTTCAATTAAATGCATTTTTTATATGGTTTATTACGTTACTAATATTTGTGCTGCACAAAAATCAAAAAAGCGTATTCAGTTAAATGCAACTAAAAAAAATTATCGACATCATGGCGCCAAATAGTCAAACAGTACACACTTAAAAACGCCTCGGATCCATACTCATTGACGGCGCGTTAATTATGAGCGTTACTTGCTATGTAAAGGGTGATCTGGTCAGAGGTACTTTTTTCAATAGAGTTTTTTCGACAGATCACGCGAGACTACTGTCAAAAAGAATATATAATTTTTTTAGTATTCATTGACATGGCGTCATGGAAAGACTTACGCCTCAACAACGTTTACAAATCGTACAATTGTATTACGAAAATCGATGCTCTGTGAAAAGTGTCAGTCCAACTTATGGCCTCAGCGATGACTCCCATTTTTGACTAAATGGCTAGGTCAATTTAAATTGCCGTTAAATACATTGAAAACAACCGTTTGGTGCGGCCTATGGGCAGAAGGAATTATCAGTCCATATTTCTTCAAAGACGAGGCTGGCGCCAATGTAACAGTGAATGGGGAAAGCTATTTCGCCATCATAAACGACTTTTTGAAGTCGAAAATTGAAGCCCGTGATCTTCACAACATTTGGTTCCAACAATGCAGCGCTACTTGCCATACAGCCCGTGAAACAATGGATTTACTACGTAGTTGTTTCGGTGAGCAATTTATCTCTCGTCTCGGACCAGTGGATTGGCCATCAAGATCGTTTGAAATCATACCTTCGGACTTTTATTTGTGGGGGATATGTGAAGTCTAAATTCTTTGTGGATAAACCAGCTCCGATGGAAGCATTGGAAGCCAACATTAGTAAAGTTATTCACGAGCTACCGACAAAAGTCCTCCAGCGCGTGATTCAAAATTGGTGTTTACGGATGACCGAATTACGGCGCAGTTGCGGCCAACATTTGAAAGGGATTACCTTTAAAAACTGAAGGGCATGAATGGTTCTACGAAAAAAAATAAAAAGATTGCCCAATCAGTTTGAATTTTCGTTGTTTTATTTAAATTTAAATTCGGATACTTCTAATCTCTTTTTAATATCTGCAGGTTAAGATTTAAATACAATGGAAATCGAAACTATTTGTGGTCTGTTCGGGCTAATTCAAATGTATTGAAAATTTCTTCTGAAATAAAATATTCTAAAGACTGTCGTTTCGACTGGTAACCGATTGGACCGCAACCGAATGGGATGGTGCGTGATTACCATTCGGAATTGCACGGGTTGGAAACGCCGGGCACGAAATACCAAATTATAAAAAAAGTTTTTTTCTAATAGCGGTCGCACACCGGCACGCAATGGCAAATCTCCGAGAGTTTTTCTGTCGTGAAAAGACTCATAAAAAACCATCGAAAACGGCATAAAACCGTAGGTCGATCCATTTGTGGGAAAATGTCAAGGCGTGCACCTCAAAGAGGAGGAGGGGTTCAGGCAAATACTCAATAAAAGGGTGTAAGCGTAAAGGTGTACATACATTCAAGACTGTCGTTCATAAATATGACCTCAATGCGAAAGAAATCAGTTATCTCCTAATGTTACAAAATTTTACAAAATATCATTTTCCCAATTCAAATACATATCTGGACTTGCTGAATGATTCTGGGTGTTCCTTTTGAATTTCAAGCTCTCTTCAGCTACGGGATTAAATTACATGATTTTTATTCGCCAGAATTTTTTTCGCACCTTCTGACCCATACTTTGTTCAGTCCGAAATGGAAGGTGCTGATTTTATTTGAAAATCATTAATGGCATTGTTGTTGTTATAACGTCATAAACGGAACAGGATGGATGAGCTATAGGCCGGATCGATTTGTGGGGAGGCAAAAAATCGACCATTGCTCTGTGAAAATCATATTCTAGGGATCAAAATTAAGTTTAAATTGAGTTTAACTTTTTATAAAAAAATGCAGACTTATCAATACTATTTTGAGCTATATTTAAGGTTAAATATGTACGTTATTTTTTAATGTCGTAACATTATCTCAAAGTACAACTGTTTATCTTCTGACACCACTTTGTATGTACTTTGAGATACTTTCAAGACCTTTAAAAGACATAACTTCAAAAATATAGCCGAGAATCATGTCGTTTGCACTTTTATGCCGGAATATATCGAGTGCCGTGGTCGGGCTGTTGTGAGATTAGTTTCGGACTTAGCTTGTCCCAAACCTTCGGAAAATTATAGTATAGTACTTGGTTCTGCAAGTCAGAATTAAATTTTGTCCTCGGCCTTATATATCCTCGTTCTGCAGGTAATTCAGGTAGTGCAACGCTCAAGTCATCGTCTCTGAATCCACAAAAGATTTTGGCAATAGTACAACAACAAAATTAAGGGGTGAAATTGCAAACAGGATGTAAACAACAACAAAAGAATAGACCACTTACGCATTTAAAACCAACAACAACGCGGCAAGGACAAATGAGCCGCGAATATTTTGTGTAGCCACTAGCACACTAGCGAACTAAAATCGCGCCAAGCACTTGACCTTAGGTTTTTTGAATTCAAGTTGCCGGATACATACCGGTACATACAACACACAATGCCATTTATCTGTACCTGTGAAAAGTATCCAATGGCAATTATGAAAATATTTCGAATATTTTGTTATTTTATATCGACACGTGCTTTTGTCCCCAAAATGGATTTGGAAAAATCATAAATATAATTTTTAATTGTGTGTTGTTTTGGTCAACGATCCTTAGACACAATAAATTAAGACCCACTCGAAATTCGTAGTTAATTGTTCCGTGTCAAAGACAGCTTACAAACTTCTTTCTACCTCTGGCAAAGATCACTATGCATACCCACACATGCACACATACATAAGTATGTATGGTTGGCTGCGCAAATGAGATGCATGAATATGCATGGGAGTGTTTTTGTGTTCTGTACTTACAACGAACACCACATACTGCAACAAAACGCCTAAAGCATTTGTTGTGTTGCTCCGAGTGCAATTTCGTCTGCTCCAGGCACCGCTCGATCACTTTATAGTTCAGGCGACCGTTGCACGAATGCTGATTCAAATATTTCAAACGCTGCAGCTCCGCCTCATTCAGCCACTCAGCGACTCAGGGATTTCGGTAGCAAAGCTTTGCCACTTTGCGGGATCTATTTCGATTGCGATTTTTGTTATTTGTGTAAAAGAAAAGTTGTAAATAATATAATAGAAATTTATTGATGTAGAAATTCAATACCCGCTATATGCTTGGTTGTCCGCGCAAATGAGATGTTGTACCTCAGTATATTGAAAAAGCAAATTTGTATGAAAACGTGTGTATAAAATAAATTAGCAAATCAACTACTTATTTTTAATTTAAATTAGCCTTAACTATAATAAATTAACTGCGAGAAATTTTATATCAAAAATTAAAGGGTATTACTTTTTCTTTTCAGGATCCCGATCTTGGCTCTGAACCACCATCGGCTAAGCGCAAGCAAGCGCTTCCCTCACCATACAAAAGCGATGCCAGTTCAATGGCTTCGTCCATGTATCCATCGCCTGTCGACATGTTTGTCCACGAAATCGACACTCACAGTTCCTGCGACTACCTGCCTGCAGAAGCGGACTTTGATGCGACTGCAGATTGCATACCCGACAGTCCGAACAGTCTACGGCCAGATGACGATGATGTCGAGGAAGAAGATGATGAAGTTGTGTCTGCAACGACATCGCCATCAATCTGTTCCGTAGACAGTTCTAAAGGAACGCATCACATATACGAGATGCACACCATCAACCAAGTAGGCGAACGTACCCCCGGTCAGATTACTCAAATGGCAAATAAAATTGTTGCGAACCCAAGTAACGTGACGGTAATCCAGACGTTGGACGACTATACGGGTACCCAATTCAACTGTATGACTCCTGGTGCGGAACCAGAAGAGCTCCGACAGTGCCCTTTGCCATCATTAAGTTGGGCAAATGCCGACGATGTTTGGCAGCTGATGTGCAAAAAGGACCAACAAGCAGCCTGCTTGCGGTCAGGTTCAATGTTGGAGCGCCATCCCAGCTTGCAGCCGCGTATGCGTGCAATTTTGCTTGATTGGCTAATTGAGGTGTGCGAAGTGTACAAACTACAACGGGAAACCTATTACCTGGCAGTTGACTACTTGGATCGCTATCTCAGCGTGCAAAAAAACATACAGAAGACACATCTACAGCTGATTGGCATAACATGTTTGTTTGTTGCAGCGAAAGTAGAAGAAATTTACCCGCCAAAAATTGGTGAATTCGCCTATGTGACGGACGGCGCGTGCCAAGAATCAGATATCTTACAGCATGAAGTGCTATTACTACAAACGCTGGAATGGAGTATAAATCCCGTTACACCCATGGGATGGCTTGGCGTCTATATGCAACTAAACGTTAACAATAGAACTCCTGCGTCATTTAAACGTATTACGTGCAAAACCAAATCAGCGGCATCAACTGAGGGTGAAGAGGACACAAACGATGCCTTCATTTATCCACAATTCTCGGGCATGGAATTTGTGCAAACTGCGCAGTTGCTAGATTTGTGCTCGTTAGATTTGGGGATTGCCGAATATAGCTATTCAATCATAGCTGCGGCCGCCATGAGTCACACCTTCAATAGGTATTAACATAACATAAATTCTTTCTATTTCATATTAATATACTAATATAAACTGTTTATTTTGAATATAGAGAGATAGCACTACGTTGTTCTGGGCTCGATTGGGAGGCGATTGGCCCATGTGCGCGCTGGATGCAACCCTTTTTCCAAGTGGTGCGCGAAGAGTCAACATACCTTGCACTGATGGAGCAAAATGATCAGGTCACAAATCGATTCGGTTTAGCCCACATTTGCCCAAATATTATTACAGATGATTCGCACATTATACAAACGCACACAATATCAATGGGAATGTTTGTAAGTATTTGTGGTGACACATATGAAAATGCACTTTGTGGTCTCGATAATTAAATGGCAAGCAATGTAATACCATATATTTGTTTTAATACCAGGATCGCATTGCCCAACTACAGCAACATAGCTTAGCAAATAAAATCTGCACGGAAGCATCGCCAGCTACGGGTTTGCTATGCCCCGAGGGCTTGTTGACACCGCCAGCGTCTAGTCGAAAGCCGGTTGATGCGACAGATGTCGATGAGGATCATGATCCGAACTCCGTTGAACGGTTAAAAAATATGGCAACTGTAACAGGCACAAATCCTGTCGGCAAACCTAAAAGCTCAGCAAATGAAGTGAAAATAGGCGCAGAAAAACCTGCGCTCACGTAAACCTCAAGCAAAATACTTAGTAAATCCTAATATTTATATAGTAGATTCTAATCAAGTAAATTATTAAAAATATTAACGCATATTGCTAACAAAATTATTATACCTTTTCACATTTAGCAAAATGAAAATATTTAAGTAGTAGCCATTAATGTAGTTCAATATGAAAAGGAAATACTAATGTTTTTATGAATACATTTTAGACATTTAAGTAACATGTAGATAATTAATCATAGTTAAGGTAATTAGTAAACCCGTTATTTTTAAAAAGAGTTGAGATGTGTTTTAGAGTAAATGGTTGATTGTACCGTGTTTTTAAAGTGTTTTTAAAGTATGATGCTGTCTCAAATGTAAATCGTATCATACTTTTATGGTGCATAGCATTTTCTGCGCAAGACCACATTAGATCAACAAACAAAGCGTGAAAGAAAAATTGCCAATGGTCTTTTTGCAATTCCAGCATTTTTATTGCCCATATCCAAATAACTAATACCACTAACAATATTCACCATCAAATCAAATTCACATAAATATATTCAAAACTGGTCAAGTCGCATTTCTTATGAATATTTTTGTTACTCACACACTAAAATAGTTTTAAATAAGCGAGGGACTTTCATTTTCTTTCGTTCCACAAACCAATCGTGAAATGAAATATCAACTGTAAAGTACGCGTGCTATTCGACAGCAGCTATGGAAGACGAGTTAATACGTATCGTAATTACATATAAATTAGCATTCCAGAGAGAAAGATTTGACTTTTTTCTTAACTAATATTTTTGATTGATCATAGTCTTATATACATATGTATGCGTCTTGTGTAGCTGGTGTTATGCAGTCGTGCGTTCCTATTTTGTAAATTCACAGAATGATGTAAAAAATTCATTTAAATTATATTTAAAGAAAATCCTCAAAAGGAACTGAATTGGTAATATTTATATAGTGAAAGCGTCAAAATTTCCAAATAAAAAACATTTATATTAAAAAAACACACATTTGTTGCATTCACTCTACCTACGCAAGAATAATGTAAGCAATTAGTTTGTGCTTTTTGCCTTGGGTAATAAAATGAATTTAATAGCATATTCTCAATGTTCTTTCTGCATCAGACTTATGGCGTGAGGATGCAAATCGTATGATGACTTTACGAGAGGCAAAATAACATTGTTTCTTAGAATTTTCGCATGAAATCAATGCATGTAAATAGGAAAGGAAAATATAAAATAGTTAAACTAGTTACTAAGCTATAACTCTTATACATACATATATACATATCTAGATATAAATAAAATTTTAAGTTAAGCAAAAAAAAAAAAGAAATACAAACAAACGTATCCAAAAACTAATCACTTAATTCAGTGCACTTTATGCATTTATTATTATTTTTCTAATCATTGTTGAAGAACACTTTATTTAACTAATGGACTTGATATTTTATTATTTTTCTTTAAAGCATAAGATAAATTAGAAACTGAAATAATTTTTTTTTGTTAATTTAGCGCTGTTTTATAAAATAATTTACATTTTTAAATATTAAAATACGGCATATAATTTAAGTGAATCCATGAATACGCTTCTCGCATTTTAATGTTAATAAAATAAAAAAGAAAAATACATAAAAATAGAAAAATATATACATTAATGCCTCTTTTTTTAAATAAACATGTTTTGGATTAATTTCCAATGGATGTCGAAACTCGGACAAAGGATCCTTCTGATTGATTTTTTTTTTTGGTGGGTGAGGTAGGGTTCAAAATGCTTTCGCACTTACAGCAATCGTCGTCTAATGCATCGTGTGGTGTGGTCACTAAAAAAATCATTCCTCCACTTCTGGGGAGACTCACTTCCCGGAACCACTTTCTGCATTACTTCTAAAGGGCTCAGAATGACGCCCTTGAAATGGACCAGTTCTATTCACCCACAACTGGGCCCACCATGCTTGTAGCCAGCTTCATGTTAAAGGCTCGTTTTCTTATACCTCTGTCTTTGAGGCTGTTATTGTAATACTGCGTCGAGGAAAACCTTTCTTCTCTATCTTTTAACCGCATTTCAGTTATCCTCGCGTTCAAGCATCTTGCCGATCACATTGGCACCCCTCAGAGTATATTTTCCACGAGCCATTTGTCGCAATTAATTGCGTCATCGTTCAGTGCTCCGCAATATATGCACCTGGGGCCACTTACCTTACCCATGCGGTATAGGTATTTGAAGTAGTATTCGTGGCCCGAGAGGAACTGAGTCATAAAATAGCCCACTTCCCCAAAGTTCCTGTGAACCCATTTACCTATTGTAGGAATCAGCTTCGTCGTCCATCTACCACTCGATTCATTGTCCCATCGGCTTTGCCACCGCTGCATGGTTGGCGTCTCCGTTCCGCGGCGGAAAAAGAAAAATACATAAAAATTGGAAATAAAGGGTTTTCCAATAACAGGTGTTATTTTGAATAGCCCGCTATTTCCGTAGATGCCACTTTTGAAGCTGTCAATTTTTGATATTTGACAAGTAGAAACTACGCCATTAATAAAAATGGAGCGATACATGCTTAAACAACGCATTGAAACTATTAAAATTTACTATAAAAATGGTGGAAATTTGGCAGTGACGGTTCGTGAAACTCGAACATATTTGGGACATCGTGAAGCACTTTGTAGGACCGCAACACAGAAATTGGTGAAAAAATTCGAGCTGTTGGGACAAGTTAGTGATGTGAAGAATAAAACCCGTGCACGTCGCTGAAGAACAGCCGAAAATATAAAAATAAAAGTGTTGAAGAAAGCCCAGGTTTGCCCATTCCTCGTCGTTCTTTTGAATTAGGCATTCCACAAACGCCATTACACCGTATTTTGCATAAAGATTTGGGTCTTAAGGCTTATAAAGTCCAGTTAACACAAGAACTCAACCCGACCGATCATCAATAACGTCGTATCTGTGCTGATTCGGGTTGTTGAAATGCATAAAAATGATCCGGAATTCCATCGAAAAATCATCTTTAGTGATGAGGCCCATTTCCACCTCGGTGGCTTCGTCAACAAGCAAAATTGTCGGATCTGGGGCTCAGATAATCCAAGAGTTATTGTTGGAAAGCCTATTTATCCTCAACGGTTTATGGTGTGGCGGAGTCATTGGACCTTACTTTTTCGAAAATGAAGGTGGAGCAACAGTTACAGTGAATGAATTGCGCTATCGAGAGATGATTAACGATTTTTTATGCCCGGACTTGGATGGTATTGATCTGGACAACGTTTATATGTAGATTGGAACGTGTTATTGTGTGGATTGAAGGTATAACAAATTTTAAAGACATTTAATAATCCGCAATTAATTGGATGGAAACGCACTTTCTTATACCATTTTCTGGTTCTTCGTAATATTATATATTGAAATAGGAAAAAATTGATCTGAGAGGTCACTCCTTTTATGTATTTGTTATACTCTAATATACAAGTTGGCTTAATTATATCATGGCCAGCATTCCTGTTTTTTCCTTGTTGATGTCATGGAGGCGTCTTGAATAGTTGACATCATTCGTATAATAAGAATAATGACTTCTTCCTTCCGTAAGAATGTTATTTCTCCATTTTGTAGAATTTTAGATTTTCTCCTTTAGTTGTTTTATTAAACCGCATTTTTCTCTTATTGTTCCACAAGTTTTATTTTATTTTTCAACAATATTTCAGCCGTAGACACGCTATTGCAGGAGGAATTTTCTCCAGCATCATAACCGTTATCTTCATTTTTGGTTACTTTCAATAATTACGGTTTTTCGTCGTTTTGTTGGTCTGATTTTTGTATCGTCTGAATCAGAACTATGTTTTAAAAAACTATCAGTTTCTGAATCACTAGATTATATTAGATTCTTTATGAGGCTTGCACTTCGACCTTATGGTCTTTTGTGTCCTCTACTCATCTCAGTACCTCATCCAGACCCAGTTCTCTTATTAAACTCAGGATGGAGCTGGGTTGGATTGAGCGTACGTGCATTTCTTCAGGCGGCAGTTGGCCAAGATGTCTCAACCTTCTCCGCGCTATAGCGCTGCATTCCAGGAGAAGCTGCATTGGAGTCGCCTGATATTGGTCGCAGAAACGACAAGAGTCTGTAGACCAAATCCCGATCATGTGCAGATGACTTCGCAGTCTGCAGTGGCCTGTGAGAATGCCCGTGAGCATTTTCAATTTATCCTTGGGGAGGGTTATGCGTTTTTTAAACCTCTTTTAGTTGTACCCTCCCAGTAGGGATTTCACCTGGCTCCTTTAGCCCTACTATGGTATGTTGACCCATAGCAAGGAAGAGCTGGGGTTCTATTAAAGGCGAGGCCGCAGACTCTCTCGCCAATGCGTCCGATATTTCGTTCCCAGTTATACTCCTGTGTCCTGGGACCCAAATTAGCCGTATGCAGTTGTGTATTACTAGTAGGTTAAGTTTCTCGATACACTCAAGTACCAGTGAGGATCTCATCTCACAGGACAATAGGACCATAGGTGCCGCCTGACTGTCACTCAGAACGGCAATTCGCTCATTACGGAAATTTCTGTCTAAGTTTGTATCTGCACATAGACAAATGGCATACATCTCGGCTTGGAAAATTGCCCATCGGCACAGAGCACCTGGTTCTGAGGCCGTAAATTACAGTGCATATGCTTCTAGGGTCTTCCAGCCATCTGTGTACCAGAGCAGGGTACACTCCTGGAGTTTGTTCTTCCGCAATTGCATCAGGTTATCGAATTACGTCATATGACGTTCCCGGTCAACAATGTGACAAAATGTGAAAGCACGAATTATAGAAATACCTCCAAATTCATTTTTTGTTTTTCATTTTTATGCCGAAGGAGCCGTGATTAGAAAGTATGTTTGTGTATGTTAATGTTTTGTAAAGCTTTCGCCTGCTCTTCCTCCCCACAAACAAGTAATTCCCCTTCCTTTTGTTTGTATATTCCTTTCATGGCCAAATGCAATTCTCCCAATAGGTATAAGTCACAGGGATCCATATCAGGCGAATACGGTGAGTGATTGATGGTTAAAGTGCTATTTCTAGTCAAAAAATCAGACACAAGAGTGTATCGATGGGATGGTGTAGTATCACGAACTACTTGTGGACAATCCCTTTGGAATCGTAAAAACAAATGAGCATCAACTTGATTTCTCTAAACGCGATTTTTTGGGTGGTGGCTCGTGTGGGGCCTGACATTCGGCACTTTGACGCTTAGTTTCATCACCAGTTACAATATGTAAAGGAAGTTTTCGTCTTTTCTCGCCTCTTTAATGAGGTCTTTCGAATGTTGAATTCCGAGCAATTTTTAGTGCACAGATCTTTCGTAAACCCAAATGATTAGTTAAAATGCAATAAATCGATGCTTTGGAGATATTCAACTCCGATTCCATGAATTTCAACTTTGATTTCATTTTTGATAAATTTAGGAACAATTTCGATGGAGTTTTCGGTGATTACTGATTTTGGGAGGCCCGTATGTTCATTGTCATTTATGTCCTTATAACCATCTCTGAAACGTGTAAACCACTCTTGGACTCTGGCACGAGATAGACAATTATAGCCATAAACTTTTTTCATCAATTCAAATGTTTCGGTAAACAATTTACCGCTTTTAAAACCAAATTTGATATTAGCTCTTTGTTTGAATGTCATTTTTCTACCGATGACACAAACTTACTGACACTTTTGACGCAAAAACTTCGCTTCTACTGAACCGAATGTCACGAAGCTTTCATTGGAAGCCAGCTAGGGATGTAACTTCTAACGCATTAACTCATTAAAAAGATGGCACCATCAAAACATTTTTATGACGCCAGTATTGTTTATTCTGTTTGTATTTCCTCATTATTATTAAAAGCCCAAGAGTTATAACCATAAAACAAGCAAAATACAACAAACAAGTTTAGTTAATCTAATAATTAATTATATTTATCACGCTGAATGAGGAGGAGGAAGAGTGTGTCAGACATATTCTCTGTATTTAGGCATACATAAAAGTGTCAGCCAGATCAATGGGTTTGCACTTAAAACGAAGTGGTTAAAGGAGGGGTTTGCAGGTACTGTTCTAAGGTATTCCGTGGCACAATATGGTTATTGTCAATCTTTAAGAGAGAACAAATATTGTTGTTTTTGTGACAATTGCTGCCACTGTTGATGTTCTATTGTATTTGTTTGTTGCTGTTTGCCGTAGAAAGCTAATGCAGATATGTATTGACATTTCGGATTTCAACGCCTTGTATCCCTGTCTAGCGTTTTCTTCACTTCTAAACTCTTCTTTTTTGCAGCAAATATTGTACATATCCTGGGCAGGGTTTGTTCTTCATAGGGAAATAATCGCTTTCCACTGCTTTTAAAATACGTGCATAAAATATTTTTCCTTCATTTATATTGATTTCCTTAGTGTAGTACATATATGAGTGAGATTATAAGAGATTATAAGGATTATACAATACAAGGTTGCGCCTTCCGCAAACGCTGTGTCACCAGGCTCCACGATTCGCCTTGATAAGAGATGAAGTCACTTTCTTTGAACAAGATAATCGTCGAATTATATTAACAAAAAGCTTCAAAATAATTTGGAGTCACCTCAGAGTCAAGCCTCAAGTGGAGCTTTGGTGCATATTTGCCACAATTTAACAGAGTTATGTTGGTTGCATTTTTTATTTCAATAATTCGAGCAATCATTCCATAAAAACAATTCCATCTGGTTGAAACTTCTTGAATAGCTTTTAAAGCTTTGCCAGTGCATTGTTTTACGAGAAGTTTTGCAGTAGAAGTGGTGCTAGATTTAAAAAATCTTACAACATCTTTACATTTTTTAAAGTAAGGAAACTTCGTGTATTTTTAATCAATCTTACCCAACTAAGTTAACTAAATTGTACATGTGGCAGATGCCGTCTTTTCAGAAGCTCACAAGTCTTCAGCATTGAAAATGTATTATCGGTGGCAATACATATGACTTTTTCCCTCAAGCCGAATATTCGAATATTTCAGACAGCGAGGACTCAATATTTTCAACTGAATGGTTCGTTTAGTCAAGCAGGGCTTGGAATGAAATAGGAATCTATAGCCTTCGAGCACCATAAATCCCAACTAAATGCAACGTAACTTAAAGGTATATTTTTAATTCTAATTTAGCTGTTTCATATCGATTTTTAGATCACAGGTGATATGAAGGATCCAAAACATTAATTAAGGGGTTACATTCGTCCAGAATTTTCAGAAAATCGATTTTTTTTCGATATTTCGAAAGTATAGTACCTTAAGAATATACTGTGAAATTTTCATGGGGAAATTCCCAATACTATAGCTTCTACAGCGCATTAAATAGGTAGAGAGCGGCCCGCGCGCTCCTGTACCTCAAACTTTAAACTCGTTTTTTTCGAAATTACTTTTTCCGGCACGGTCTGCATGATAACTCATACAGATTTTAATATTTTTGATGCGTTTTTTTTTATATTCGAAAGTGTTTTCTCTATAGATTTGATTTTTGATATTTTTACCAAAAAATTTTATGAACATAATTAAAGTGGGACATTTATAACGTAAAACGAATACTTTTTTTTAAAAGCCGTAAATTACAAAATTTTTCGAAATTCCAAAATCCGGCTCGATGGACTATAACTACAACTTTATTTTACATGATTTTTTTAGTTTTTACAGATTCATCAACATTTCAAGGAGAAATGATGCAGACGGTGGAGCAACTTTTTTTTATTATATAATACTTTAGGTCACGTGATTTTTTATATACAAATTTTTGTTAAAAAAAAAATTAAAATACATTTACAATACATACAAGTTTAAGTACTAATAAACAGTGTATACAGTTTTTTTATATTACTTTATTTTTGTTATCTCTTCTAAAACCAGTTTTTCTTTTAGCACATTTTTGGCGCTGCTGGACGTATGTAACCCTTTAAACGAGTGAAACTTTCATCATTCACTATTTCATAGACGGAGCGTTTGTATCCATTCGGACGACATGACGCAACCAACGAAGCCGCTGTATCTTTATTCGCAGCACTATGTCTATGTCGTCGTAAAGTTCATTCTCTCTTACAGCTCGTTGTGTCATCGCCTGCGCTACTCGCCGTCGCTAACGTTCACAGGTCAAAAAATCTTCTCTCAAACACTCCAAGGGGCGCCTCATCGTCCAAGCTTCCACGTCAAACGATAGGACGGGTTTGATGAGAGCCTTGTTTGTCGAGAGAGGGCTTTACTACTTAATTGACACTGACATAGGTACATACATACATACATGTATGCATACGTTATTAGTAAAGCGAGTAATGATAAAATTTACCAAATTATTGGAGTAATCAATTCAAAATTCATTAATTTTCTGTTGTTGTTGTAGCTGTAATATAGGGTGTTTTTTTAGAGGTTAGGTTTTCAAGATGAAATAAAACGTATATAATTTAATGTTATGGCCAAGAATTTAGCTTTATTATAAAGATAAGGGTTTGCCATTATGTTTTAAAAATGATACCCATTCAACCAAAAGTGAGCTTCATCGCTGAACAAAATTTTCTTCGATGCGTCGCGCGAACCGAACCATTATTTTCGTAATAAATTTGCACGATTTGCAAACGTTGTTCAGGTGTAAGTCTATTCATTATGAAATGGCAAACCAAACTGAGCATAAATCAAGTGACAGCTGTCAAAAAGACCATCTACGAAAAAAGTAGTGCCAACTTGAAAACCTAACCTCTAAAAAAAACACCCTATACAAGCCCTGCCAGTGTAATGTATATCACTGGCCGTCTTCGTCTAACTCATCTAAAGGCCCAGGAAACATGCTGTTTCAACAGGTTGGGTCCAGAGGGAGAGGGGTGTTAGATGAATGGGTTTTAAGGGCCATGTGAAAAGGTGGTTAGTGTCGTGTGGGATGCCTTCACATGCAGGACATATGTTTGGTATGTCGGGTATGCCAATTCTGGATACGTAGGAGTTCAAGCTGCTACAATATCCAGAACGTAATTGTGCCAGTGATACGCAATTACGGCATTCGCTGGTCGAGAGTTTAAGAAGTGGTGATGGTCTCCCGATGAATGTCGTTTATTGCTTGTCTAAACACTGTCTGGTCCAGTAGATGTCTGTTCGTTTTGTCCTGACTCTCGTCGGCGTAATTAAGGAGATGTCTCCCGACGTGCCTGGGAGGCGGCTCTGGTTCAAGCGGGTGTCTGTAAGGGTGAAACCCATGGCATTCCCATGGCAGCCTTTTCTTCGGAATGGTTTTCCCCGACCAAGGGCTGACACCCCAATAAACTAGCCCTGACTAGTGCACCCTTTATCATCAATTTTCTCTTTGCTGTTGGTTTTGTTTTATTTTTTATTCTTGTAAACAACACAAAAACTTATAGATAAACTAATTATTTACAATTTAGTCTTAATTTTTTTAATATTTTTTCGTCGTTGTTTTTCTTTAATGTGAATGTGAATTTCTTTGTAATCATAAGTACATGTATATGTTTGTATGTACTCTTTTGTTTATCCGCTAATCCTATACTACGGTTTTTATGTTCCCAAATATACTCGTATGTATATTCGTAGAAACACATGTATATTCTCTAGGTACTACTTACTACAAATATAAGTAATTGTTGTAGTTAAAATATAATTATAATTCTAAGTATATACTTTTACTTTCTAAAAATAGGTCTTACAAAGCTTTCATTTTTCACTCATAACCACAGCAATGCAGCTTGAACATTTGTATGTATGATTCAAGTACATACATACAGGAATAACAATATTAAAGCGAGTTTTAAATTTGTTCAGCATTATTGTATGTTTGCTGTATTCTTTTGCAGGTCGGTTGCAAAAGAATACAGCATATGCTATGTACCTTATGTAAACTTCAATACTAACTATAAATTGCGTTGGTATGTATGTATGCATACACAACCTACATATATATATATTCTATAATTGCTACTATGCGCAAACATTTACAGCATTTTCTTTCACAAATGCATGCACAATACATACGTATACATTAGTAGGTATGTTTTACTGGCTTCATTTATGTATATTTTCAATGTATGCTTAAATTAATGTAAATTTCGTTTACAACTGTAAGTCACTTATGTATGTATGTATAGTATATAAGTATGTGTAAGTGAGTAAGTAGTAGGTGCGAGTGACTGGAACTTAGCAAGCACAGGAAAATAATTTGCTATGTCCATAGAGAAAATGTCAAACAAATGGTTAGAATCGTTTAACCCGGATGTACTTAAAATTTGAAGAGATTATTTTAATCCAAATCAAAAATTGTCCAAATAATCACTATTACCACCTTATAAAGCCAAAACAATAGTTATAAGTTTTCAAAGAATCGCAGGCGATGGAACAATGAGCTTTCCGACAACATAGACATAGTACAGCGAATAAAGATCAGATCCAGCGGCTTCGCTGGCTGGTGGTCACAGAGGAAGAAGAAGGCCCCTCCGCGTTGGAAAGATCAGGTGGAGGAAGATTTGTCTTTACTTGTTGTTTCCAATTGGCATCGGTTAGCATGAGAAAAAAACAACTGGCGCGCTTTGATAAACTCGGCCAAAATCGCTTAAGCAACTATCGCGCCTATTAAGAAGAAGAAGCGATTATTGACGAGGACCCTTCAAAATTAATGAGGAAGCTTAATATTTCTGAAGGTCTTATCCGTCAAGTTGTTAACGAAGGTTTCCTATATAAATCCTACGCTATGCGCAGAAGACAGTTTATGTCGGAGCAAACATGAGAACAGCGAGTTATATGTACGCTCAAAACGTCTTCTAAACAAAATTTAACAACCTGAAGCGCATGAGATGTTATGGTTTTTGTTTCAGACGAAATGTCCAAAATAACAGATGGCTATGTTCCAATTCTGCAGAGGTTCCTATAGTCATGCACACAATGTTTCCACTCACTGTTATGGTTTGAGGTGTTGTGAGCCACCGCATGTCATGCCACCACATTTCTCTACTCAAAGATTTCGAGTGAATTCTGCTCCTCGATATATGGTTCTAAAAACAGTAGTACCAATCCACTTCGGTAGTGTCTGCGCTGACTGCCCATACATCTTTCAGCAAGACTCAGTGTATGTGCTTAAGTTGATTATTATCATGGTGAAAAAAATTCAGAAGGCGGGGCCAATATCCGACCGTTAACCGGTTCTCAGCGAATTTGACAGAATCAGCTGGCGGGCTTGACGTTCCTGGGGTTACGACAGCGATTTGCTTAAATTGTTTAAATAAATATAATAAAAAACTGAGATTGAGGTTTTCGCTCATTTTACTTCGTGTGAAATGAGCGGGCAGAATTCGACTGTCGAGTACCTTGGGACGCACGCTTTCTTTTCATTACTCGCTCAATTTTCTTTTTTTATAGCTGAAGAGCAAACCTGGTATATCTATCATCCTTGACTATTATTATTTGCCCCTCTTACTTCTTCTGTTCCTGTTGTGTGAACGCAGGAAGCTAAATTCGGTTAACTTCCACGGTGTAGGAAATCAGATAAAAATATAGTAGTTGCAATAAGACCATCCATTTGAAACATGATTTTTCGGTTGAATTTTGTTAACCATGGAGGGATCGGTTTCGAGATTTTTACTGAAAATTTTAAAATCTTTGTAAAATGGAGGAACCACTCTTTCACTCTCTCTCTTTTTTGATATCACAAGTGGTGCAATTGACTCTCCACCTCTTCTTGGGCGCATTTAGTTTCACATTCCATAAAAAATGTTCGAAATCATAAAATTTTTTTGTTTTTAGAGCGAATCACGACTACTTATGCTTATTATGCTCCCATGCTTAGAGCCTTCAGAGAACTTAATTTGATCTCAATTTTTTTTAGTTTTGGATGTTTCTTCTTTAAATTAGTTTAAATTACTTCTAAATAAATTGTTTAAATAAAATTTATTCGCAAAGCTTTCATGTGCCAAATAGTGCGTAAAAAATGTTGTATTTCTAGATTATCATTAAATAAATAAGTAAATTGACTTAGATTTGCTTGTAACGAACGCTAAATAATTAGAAATATCCTTGATGCATTTATTGTATTTGTTTTTGTACATAAGCATTTATACCTACATATATTTATGCTAAAACTGAGTGATTTTAAAGAAGCTTTAAAATTTGTAAAACCATTTCAGAGTGCAAAATGTAGTTTTGAACTGCGTATGTATGTATAGGTATGAATATATTTGAATGTATGCTAGTATTAGTGTTTTGCATTTGTGCTTAATATTGCAAGATTTTTTGAATATGAAGGTTTTAAATGGACATTTGTAGCTGTCAATACACTTTCACACGTATGTGAAAATATTCGAGTATTTTTGTATGAAATTTTCAAAAATGTTGTAGTACTCGTATTTTATATGTAGTTAGGTATTTACAACTGTAAGTATGCTTGTAATATTGTATGTTTATCGCATTAGTCAGTATCGCGTGAGAATTCGCATCCAAAATTTACTATTCAGTGATTTCCCGAACTCTGGAATTGCTGCATCGCCGCCGCCAATGCGCTTGATGATGGTGTCACTATTTGTGGTGAGGTCACTGCACCGGTCGAGGATGTCGGCGCTGACGCCGTTGTTGTTGACAAAGTGGTGGGTAGTGGTTTTGTTGTCGGTTTTATATCTTCTATTTGTATTAGTTGTTCAATCGGTATCAATGACAGCTCACCGCCTGGTTGCGGTATGGGTGGTAATTTAGCCAAAGCCTTCAAGGAAAATTTCAATAAGTGCATTTACATTTATGTGCATATGTATGTATGTATACTGGGTAATGCTCTATATAACATATTATTTCTTACGATGAAAGTGTAATATTACCTTGGCATGTTCAATGGCAATATTTGCAGCCTTCTCCGCTTCACGCTGCCGCCGCTCTTTCAGCTTCAGTGAGAAAATGCCAACCGATCTCGCACTTTTTACCAGCTTTTGCTTTAAACGCGACTTTTTGGCTGCAATCTCCGCTGCTAAACGGGGAATAATTGTTAGTTTAAACTATTACAAAATTGTTTTGAAACATAAGTACGAGAGGATTGTCAAAATTAACAAGATTAAATTAAAAATAAGCAACCGTGTACTCTCTCTTAAATGGGCATCTAAAAGACTAAAACTTTGTCTGCTCATGGGAGGTGCCCGCTTATGAGAAAAGTGTAACAAAAAGTTAATAATAATTAGGGAAGACTTTTTAATATTTAATCTCTTTTATTTCTAAAACCAGAAAATATCGTTCATTTACTTCCATAGTATCATGATCCAAAAACATACAAAAAATTAAGATAATATTTTTTCCAGCCATAAGTTCTGTTACAAGTTATGAAATTATAATCTTTTTTTTTAATGAAGTTAGTATTATTTAATCAGTGCTGGGTGGTTTTCCCCTTACGGGCTGGAGCGGAATCCTGCTGGAAGATCGAATGCTCTCCATTGAAGAAAGCCAACTGCTTCTCCACGCCTTCTAAGACTCCTCCTCATACACTTTTGTCCCAGTCTTAACCCCTTTTTAGGAGAAATAAAGACCACCCACCAAACGGTGACGGAGGCTGGATGGTGGCCACGCTGAATCCTTAGAACAACATTTTTTACGTCTTTAGAAATTTTAACATAGATTTTGTCGTTTTGCTTATTAAAAACTTATTCAACAGTGAAAATTTTATCATCTGTGAAAATAATATTTTTATGGCCGTTAACCGTGTGCCACCGAAGAAGCTGCTTGCCTGTGTCGACTCTAATTTTCTTCCACAGTGTTGTCAAAAGATGACCACTTGAGCAACGAAAGGCTTTCATGTGGAGATCATCTCTAATTAGTCTTGACATGGATCTGGTCGATACATTCATTTCTTCATGACCACAGCTCTTCTTTTGTGCAGTGCAAAAAATTCATGGCAATATCTGTTAACAGAACTTTCAACTGTTCTCTCGATTTTCAGTATACAACTGCATTGCTCTGACTCTTCTTATAAACGTATGTATATACACATTAGGGGCACTGCAGTTCCGTTGTATGATATTTAGGTGCAGCCATTGGCGTTTTTGTCTGTTAGGCTTATGTCAACCGTGCGATCACTAACCTTTTTTGATTTTGTTTCCTAACTAGCACCCGACTCAACAAGTACCACACACTTCATTAAATGAAAATATGATTTCACTTTTACTTAGGAAGGCATAGTAAATTTAAAACATTGAAGCCGTTTTTCTCGACATTTTGGTTTTTTGATTTATGACTCTATTGAAGTAAATGTAGAAGTAAAAAATAGTTCGTAATATTGGGTAATGGAATAAGTTTCTGCCCTCGTAAAAGAGGTGTCGTTGCTGATACAATTTTTGTATTTGCTCTATTAATATACTGGTGATTTGAAGGTGTATACTACGTGAGGTCTCGATCGCAGTATTTGATATTCGTTTGCAGTGTAAGGATCCTTTTTTATTTGACGTCAAAAATGTTTACGTTCGTCCCGAAAGAACAGCATTTGCGGGAAATCATGCTTCATTACTACCTTTCAAAGAAAAATGCAGCCGAAACGTGCCGTATATTGACCAATGTTTACAGTAATCGCGCTCCATCAAATTCAACTTCTAAAGAGTGGTTTCGACGCTTACAAAGGGACAATTTTGACGTGAGTGATAAAGATCGCGAAGGGGCACCGAAAAAAATCGAGAATACTCAACTACAACCTTGATGATATGTTTAAAGAGTTGGATGTTGACAGATCAACCGTTCACAGATGGGAATGGTTCAAGAAACCGGTAACTGGGTTCCACATCAATTGAAGGATATCGGAGAGGGATATCGAGAGACTTTTGGTGACGTGTGAGATGTTTCTTGAACGGATGAAAAGAAAAGGTTTTCTGCATCGCATCGTCACTGGCGATGAAAAATTGATCTATTATGATAACCCTAAGAGTCGAAAATGTTGGACCATGCCAGGTGAACCAGGTCCATCGACAGCGAGAAAAAATATTCATGCTTCAAAGGTTATGTTGTGCATCTGGTGGGATCAGAAGGAGGTCATCTATTATGAACTCCTTAAACCATCTGAAACCATCATTGGCGATCGTTACCCACTGCAGGTAATGCGTTTGAATCGATCTCTCAAAGAAAAGCTCCCGGAATGGGACGGTAGACATGATAAACTGATTTTGCTTCATGACAACGCCAGGCCACACGTTGCTACATCGGCCCAGAAATATTTAGAGGGACTGAATTGGGAAATCTTGTCTCACCCGCCGTATTCCCCAGACATTGCTCATTCGGATTACCAGCTGTCCGATCAATGCAGTCAGCCTTTATTGGAGAGACTCAATGAATGGATCAAAAAAACTCGAATTTTGAATTTTTCGTCAGAGGAATCCGTATGCTGCCTGAAAGATGGAATAAAGTTGTAGCTTCCAATGGCACATACTTCACATAATATCATGTATTATTTAATTGTTTAAATAATTCGTAACTTTGGCTAAGAAATACATAAATACTTGACAAAATAAACAGAATTTTCATTAATGCTGATTAGTGAGTTTGCACGATTAAGTGTTTGAGTCACTGTACGTAAATAATGATTTCCTGTGACCCTCTAATTTAAACAAAGGCGTCAAGATATCTCTCTGGGTATTTCATAGAAAAATAAAGTTGAGGTATTTAAAATATGAAGTTTAGCGTATATTTTTTCAAAATATTTCATTGGGAAATTCTATACATCAAGGATAAATGTTTCAAAGAGCATTAATTACTGTATTTGTCCTGGTGAAAAGTAAATATGTTCTCTTCCAAGCATGAGTAAACATAGGTATTTAAAACCATTTTCGAAAATTAAAATTTAATTGATAAGAAAATTTGAAATTCAGTACCTACGCAGTATTACTATAATATATGAATATCGCAGTATATATATGTATACTTATGCCATTATATGCAATTTTTTCTAGATAACAAAATAATTGAAATTTGTCGCACAGTGTAATAAAAATCGAACATACCTCTCGCCTCGTCGTCTGCACTGCCACTCTGTGTTGTGCTTCCTGCACCCACACCGCTCGTGCTACCTCTGTTTGTGCCCAAATCTGTTGAAGCGGAGTCTTTTATGTTGTCAGTAATTTTCTTCGATGACGTCGACGTTGTGGAAATGGCGCCCATACTAGGCCGGCTACTGTCGAATGCACGACCAGTAATGCCAATGCTTCCTCCAATGCCGCTAGCACTACCGGCACTACCACCACCAGCAGACGACGAAGATGAAGAAGCAGCTACTTGCTGCTGTGATGGGGACTTTATTGCGACGTTACTCCAAGACGGTGCGGGCTTTAAAATATCCGTTGTATCTATATTACTCTGTAACTCCTTTTTATATCGTTTTCAAATTATGCATTTGTTAGGAAGTGGTTAATTGCGGGGTTGGTGCAGCCGTGTTAGGACCAATAAATCATAATCGGTAGTAAATGTGAGAAAATTCATTTGTACATATACATATATGTATGTATGTATGTATGTAGTTAAGCATTTTTACATATGTTTGCGGTTTTGTAAGTTCAAGCAAATCGCAGCGTATTCGAATAGTTTACGAGTAACAAGAAGAAAATAGCTTTATTAGTGTGATTCAAGTTTAGTGCATGATAATATAAATATTATATGTATGTATGTATGTATATGTACATATATATAAGGAATTTTTTAAATATTTACCACACATATTCTTATATGAAACAGTAATACCATATTGACTTACAATAATGGTTCAATAAAACTTATTTGTTGAAAAGTGTATTTTTGTTTACTTTAAACAAATTTAGAAAACAAAGTCCGATAAAAAAATGTAAACACATGGTGGCGCAAAACTATTCACGCTATCGGAAGTTTTGTTATTTTTGCAAATGTTGTAGTACGACAATCATATTTGACACTTGTCAACTAGAAAGCTGCAGTATACAAACAGACAAGCAACGGAGCGCGTAAAGGTCAAAATAAATATTAGCATCACTCAAAATCTAAAAAAAGTAATTTTTAATGATTTAGTGATTCAAAAACAAAATTGGATGCTTAATTTTGCACCACCTTGTAGTATGAACTCGCATATGTACCGGTAAATCAAAGAAAAAAAACGTTTTGTGTGCGAACACTACCGCGTACGCTCAATATAGCGTCTTCTTGAGTTTTAAAATGCAATTTTCATTCAAAATCTTTTTATCTGAAGTTTAAAGTTTTCCAAGTCATATTTATATATGCGAGGGTCGTTTGAAATGTCCGTGCAAAGACAGAGAGATGACATACTGGCGCGTATCGAGGTTATGTTTAGTTAGTAGCAGCTCTTGAAAGAATACACACCAAGTTTCAGCTTAATACGTTGTTGTTTTTATTGTAGCAGCATAAACATTCCCCGTGCATAAACGGGGAACACTGCTGAAGTGATAGTCCTTGGCAGGATATAAATCTGCGTCGTTACGGCTACGTTAAACCGACTGCCGTGGGACCCAGATCTGTATATTTCTTTATGTTTGGCATTCGTTTGAATCGAGCAAGGCCAGTGATTTTCCTTTTCCATCACGACAACAAACCAGCTCACACCTCAGCAGTTATGGTCGCAAAACTAATGGTAAATAGGCTCCCAACTCATTTCACAACCCCATTATTCTCCAGACGTGGCTCTCTCGGATCCCTCAGACTGACTAGAAAATGATTTCATTCCAACGAGGATGTGATTGCAGAAACGAATGGCCATTTTTCAGACTTGGATGAATCCTATTATTCGAAAGAGATAAAAAAAACTAGAACAGTGAAGTGTAAAAGCCTAAAAGGAGACTATGACGAAAAATAAAAAAAGGTTTACTCCAAATAATTAAGTACATTTTATTTTTGCACGAACTTTTTTTTTTTAATCCATTTATTTATTGCAATCTGTTTTCTGTTTTTATTTAAAACTAAGACATTTTATTAGATATGTGTGGAAAGCACACAGTGGTGTAACCATGTCTAAAATGTTTGCTTATTGAAATAATAAGTCCATTGTTGACTTCCTCTTCAGTCTGTTAAAGGAATTGAGAAAAATTTGATATCACGATGTATTTGTGCATTTGTGATGTAATATGGCGCCTTTGTAATCCTTCTTAGGGTTTTTGCTGTTTGATGTTAGAATTGTCCGCAGCGCCCCAGAGTTGTATGCCATAGGTCCATATTTATTTTAAGATAACTGAGTAGAGTAAGAGCTTACTTTTGAGAGAAACATGAGAATTTCGATTAAGTAACCATTGTGAAAACTATTTACGAGTCTTTGTGCTTGTTCGACGATACCGTATGAATTTCTGCCGCCGAATTGGTGATTTAGAATTGATTATCGGTATTTAATTGTGGGCATCATTCTTTTGAGAAAATGGATTCCAGAACTAGAGGCAATGAACAATAAGCTAATGGGACGATACGTTTACACTTTTTCTGCGCTTTTTCCTGGTTTAATCATCATTTTTATTTGTGCGACTTTCCATTGGGAAGGAACAAAAACAGTTAGTTCGCTAGCATTATATATGTATATACGTGAGAAAAGAGACTCCTTTATCGGGAAGTTGTTTGAGTAGTTCCCAAGAGATAAGATCATATCCGGGAGTTTTCTTTGTTTTGAACCTTTTTAATGCTGTTTTTACTTCATTATTTCTTTTTTTTTTGTGAGTAGGTCCATCTGTTGGATGAGTTTCAGTGTGTGTTTGACTTTTTGGGCAGTGCTTAGTGAGAGTTCGATTTCATGTGCTATAAAGACTTGGTATAAGTAACGAGCAAAGGTATAAGCTTTTTCAAGATCCGATTTAGCCCACTCATCATTTTTCATTTTGTTGGCTGATTGTGTTTAGATTGGTCTTTTCAATTTTTTTGCTGCTTTCCACAGAGAGTATTCAGAGCATGAGGCTTCTCAAACGACCTTCGTATTTAATAAAAACCATTTACTTTATATAAAGCCAAAAACTTGAATATTTTGAAAACGTACGTACGTTTCATACATACGAAAATACTATATTTTTTAGAGTTGAATAAAACTATTTTAGTTTCTTGCTTTATTTATAGTAGTTTGGCCGAATGGAAAGCTGGGCGGAAGCTACTTCGACTTTAATGCCTACAAGCGATTATTTGGTTACCTCGGAAGCTTTTAGAATTTCTCATAGGAGCCAATCGTGCAGTATGGTGCAATACTGTGTTCATAATTAGACGAAGCTAGATTAATGTCTAATGTCGGTTGGCAGTGTATGTGTAATTTTATGCTTAACCTTCTTTATACACAAGTGTCTACTATATATAGGTATGTATGTATATAATGCTGGTATTATGCGCCTTTTTTATTTGATCACATCTAAAGCATTTGAATGCAATATTATAACATATGCATATAACATAAAACTTGCGAAAAACATTGGCCATGCAAAAGTTATGGAAATTAAAGAAATCTTTACATTTCATAGCGCGTTCAACATTAATAATAGGCTTCCACAAAGCCAAACCTTGGGCTTGCAGATTTTAGGTTTAAGAGAATTGTCAACTGTTTCCTGTTTGAATTGTGAACTGTGTGTTTGATGGAATTTGTATTTAACTGTAATTCGTTTGTTTCAGAAAATAACTGTAATGTAAAAATTTTTCAACTAAAAAATCATTAAGAAAAAGATGTCGCACCCATATAATTCAAATATAAAAATGCTTATTTTTTTAAGCTTTTTCTAAATACGCTTCGATTTAAAATTTTCACGAAAAAGTAAGAAGAATCAAAGAAAATAAATATTGAATTCGCCTTGTTTCATTCTGGGCTGACAGCCACATGGACACGGCGAAAGAAAAAAAACTCAAATCAGTTGATTTACAGATAACACCTTTAATAGAATCGCCTTGGTTATTTTTGAACTCATAAAATTAAATTCCAACCCAAATTCATTTTTGGAAAGAGAAATAAAAGTCTTTTCATGACAGATATTTTTTCTACTTTTCGTTACCGTGATAATTGGACTTTAATTTTTTTCCCTTCTAAAATAAAAGTCAATATAATATGATTCTCGGCATCACCCTGTTAAAGGGAAACTGCACAAATTATTTCTTAGGAAAGCGCAGAAAAGATGGGGCTCCTTTTCTTCATTTGCTATTTTGAAAATCCTTTGGCCCCATTACAATATACGAAGAACTTGGGACTTCTCGCCATTCAATTTCCAAACTCGTAGCTGTGTTTGCCGGTCACTGGACGATCGGCACACACACGGAAAGGCTAGGGTTACCATTTAACCCGCATTGCAGAAGTTGTGGCGACCTTTCAGAGAAGGAGGCTGTTGAGCCCTTTCTCTGTAAATGTCCGGCTTTCGCTGCTAGACGATTAAGATCACTGAGTGCTCCTGTCACCGACAGCCTGGGGCAGTGCGCCACCCTAAATCTAATCAATATTCTCCATTATATCAACAGTTCTGGCTGGCTGTGGATATCTGCCTGTTGGAGGTCTCATAATGGTATCAAAACGGCGCTTCAGTGCTACTTGAGGAGTGCCAGCCTGGCACTTCAACCATTTCACCCATCTACCTACCAATTTATTAATCGTTAAAAATAGGCCACTTTAAGACTTGTATCTATAGGAAAATGTAATAAAAATCCTACATCTTATTTTGTGGTGCAAAATATTTTCTGTGGTCTTTTAGGTTAGTGGAACCGTCTATATGTCGCACATCTTTGCGTACCACACGTTTAGCAACTGTGAAACGCCAAAAAAAATATCGGGAATTATTTATTTACAAAGCGCGCGTTACACATATGTCTAATTTTTTTGTTGAAATGTTGGTACAACTGTCCTCTATAGTGTCGCAGAGCTTGAGCGTGATTTGTCAATTAGCTTTTAGTTTTTTGGCATTTAATTATATCAGTCAACCGCAGGTGTGCTCTGCGATTTTCACCATGGATAAAAATATCGAACAAAGAATTTGTCTTAAATTTTGTGTTTTGAACGGGATTTCGTTGAAAATGTTGCAGAAAGCCTATGGCGAGTTTGCTTTATCAAAAACACTGATCTACGAGTGGTATAAGGCTTTTGCAGAGGACCGAGAAGTCGTGGAAGATTTACCCCAATCTGGTTGCCCATCAACGTCTTCAACGGATGAAAATATCGACAAAGTCAAGGAAATGGTGGTGGAAAACCATCATTTAAGTTTCATTGAGTCTCACGAATCAATTCGCAACATTTTACACTATAAATGGGGCATGACGACAAGACGCGTGGCTGCTCGACTCGTTCCATGAAAGTTGAATTTCTTTTAAGAAATTTATCGGAAGAAGGTGGCTGAAGACATGAAGATGGTTGAGCAAGTGAATTCGGACCCAACGTTTCTCCAGTAAATAGGCAGCTGATGTGGCTGAATGACGCTATCCACATGAGGTGAAACTCAAAAAACCACGTCAAAGTCGGTCAAAAGTAAAAGTCATGCTTCTCGTTTTCTTTGATTATCATGGTGTTGTGCACTCGGAATTTATTCCAAATGATTCTACTGAAGATAAAGAATATTATTTGGAAGTTATGCGACGTTTGAGAGAGAATGTGTGTAGGAAACGGCCCAATTTGTGGAGAGAAAACTCATGGACTTTGCACCATGAAAACGCACCGTCTCACAAGGCTCATATTGTGAACACTTTTTTGACCAAAAACTCGACAAATATCAACGAACAACCTACGATGGCCGGATTTAGCAACCTTTGACTTTTTCCTCTTCCCAAAACTTAAATTGACCGCCGCTTTGAGTCGATAGAGTCCATTAAGGAGTATTCGCTGAAGGAGCTTAAGAAGATCTCTTCAAACACGTGTAAAAGGTGATGACTGGACTAATCGTTGGCATATGTGTATTGCTTCGAATGGAGCCTATTTTGAAGGCGACAAAATAAATTTTCATGATTAAACAATTATTTTGCGTTTTATTGACGAATTGCCGGTAATATTTTGACAGAATGTATATGCATAATTCAGGGTATTCCTTTGACCTGATCTGTGCGTGACACATGAGAACTATGAATAACTTAGTGAAAAATTCATCAGTTTCCATTTCCTCCGGTTAACATTTTCTTTTATTTGATATACAATATAATATTATAATACAATCTATTGGGTCAATGACCATAAACAATATGGAGAAAATGGTCCCCATTACCAGTGATGTATATTTGGGCTCCTTTCTTAATGTAGATATTTTCCATTAAATAATCTGCACAAATTCGGTGATCATGCACCGATATAGATCAAAAATGACAGTTACTATGCGGCCTTCGTCATCCACGAAAAAGTATTGCGCCATCATATTAAAATATAGAAAACGCAAATCGAGCAAAATCTGTAAAATTTTTCAAAGTTCTCATGTGTCAACACACATTTTCAGATTTTCTTGTGATCCAGTGCAACTTTCTACACCTACAAAAGAAGCGGTCAATGACGGGTTACAATAGTATTTTGTTTTTGTTTATGGCCAATCTGGTCTTCATGCAAAGTTGGTAAATCAATAGCACACACAATTTTTAGTTATCTTTGCGCTGAGCGAGAAAATATGTAAGAATATGAACGGAACTTAAGAATGGTCACGAACGATAAACGAACTGACATCAATAAAAACTTCTAAATTTATAGCAAAACTTGTCTATCGAAATGATAAATCCACTGATAATGAAAATTTCTGAATACATTTTAGACAATAAAATCCATGTTGTTTCGTATATGTATGTAAGCATATGCATCTATGTATGTATAAATATATGTATATAAACATATAACACATTCAACTACTCTGCTATGTCAAAGTTATGTACACGCAATGCATTTCATCATTCGTTACCAAAAATTAACTTCATCAACATCAACTGTTTTACATCACAAATATCGTCACATTGAGTCAATTCATCCTTTATATTAAAACATTTACTACAACTAGCTTTTAATACATCGGTGTACCTTTGCTATGCAGTCTATACTCCTATGCAAGTTTATATTATCGCTGACCTTCAAGCGAGACATCCACTCGGGTGCATGGGACTTAAGCATTAGTTTATCCTTTATGTGGTTGAATACATACATACATTTAGTAAACATGATGTGTGTTAATGAAAGTGAAAAAAGAAAAAATTAGAAGTTTTGAAAATTTGTGAGTTCATATAAAAATAAGCAGGGACACTTCATGAGAGGTGTGAAAATCTGAAAGGAAATTGACGATAGTCCTTTGAAACGAAAGAAGACTGGCATTATATGCAACTTGATTATTTCTGATTATTTCTGTTAGCTACTAAATAATCAAATTTTTTTGGAAAATTTACCGATTTCGATATACGAAGAGTGTGTGTGTACATAGTATGTACTTATGTACAGTTCGGTTCACTTGATCACAGGCAATAATTTTTATGGAACAAAATGGTTATTAAAGCAACCGTACTTGACCTAGTAACGCAAGGGTTTCTGATAATTCGAATGCGCATTAATGCTTTATTAATAGTTCATTTGCGCATTAAAGCTGCCTTCTATGGTAAGAAGTACAAATGAAGGACTGCGATGGCTTTAACACCGAAGGAAACCCGCAAAATGCTTACGAGCGCATCCAATTCCGCTCTTTCAAAAGCAAAAATTAAAGAAGTGGCAAATGTTGCAGCCAGCAAATCCACTGTTGCTATTCTAAAATCGCCATATCTGAAGCATAAAAGAGTACAAAAAAACTACCTTTGAATAAATTTTGCAAAGAACGCCGCCTAGATTTTGCAAGGGACCACATGGCTTGATGATGGGCCGGATGGATAAAATTACTATTTCCATGACTTAGGAAAGGAGAAAAGGTACTTGACATCACGACCGTGAAGGTGGTGTCATCGGGTGGGGAGCAATTTCGTACTATGGCGCGTTCGAATTGTAAATTGTAGACCACAAAATGCCGGAAAACGGCTATAAAGCTCTACTAGAATCATCTTTTCCCGAGATTCGTGAAACATTTGGACCTATTAATTGGATCTTCCAACAGGAAAATGCACCTATACCCACATAAAAATTGTTCAAAACTTGGATTGCGTTCTAAAACGTTGAAACTTTATCATGCCCACCGTATTCTCCAGAAAGATTGAAAATCTATGGGGATGGCTCGCTCGTAAGGTTTATGAGAATGGACAACAATTTAAAGACAAAAATACTTTAATTCGAATCGTTCAATAGGCTATGTGGAAAATTTGTACAAATCCATTCAGCAAAGTATTTACGCAGTAATTTATAAACAAAGTGGTGCACAGACTATTCACCTCTAAATAGTAAATGTAAAGAAAATAAAATTTCCTATATTCATTATTATTTGGTTAGTGCCTCTACTCAAGTGAACACATAAATCAAGCACAGTATTACAACTGCTGAAGTTTTACTCCTGTCAAATACCGTTGGATGGAATAATATTTTGATGCATATTTATTTTCGAGCAAATGGAGGTTTTCTATCTCCTCATAACTGAATAGTAAAACATTACTAAGTATGTAATTGGGAAACTTTTTTTTGGCGTAAGAAACTAATTTAAAATTATCATAAACCTTGGTACTATACTTATGGTCTGGTATCATTGCGCTTTCATTTACGGAACTGAGTTTAAAAAAATAGTAGATATGTTATAGTGCATATGTATTGTATGTACAAGTAGTTACAGTTATACCACAATGGAGAGAATAATGAGGTGGTGTCGATCGTGATACCGCTACTTTGCTTTCAGCGAATTTGACAGAATCGCTGTGTGTGTGACGTCGCACTTGTGTAATTTATTCGTGTGTTTCTTGTGTAATTTCTTCTTCCTCTTGCATTCTTGTTCGCATTTTCACATCTCTGTCATGCAACTGCACCAATACGACGTCACGCACTCTCTGATTGGCGCAATCTTGTGTCTATTATTCTTGCAATTATACCCAGAAGAACATTCGAGCTACTCCCTATATTTCAGTGTATGGGGATAATACCTTATTTTAGACTGAATGCGGAAGTAATAAAACAAATCTGTTTTGCCTTTTAGGCGAGCAATGAAGAAAAACTCATAGAAAAGTATTTCTTCACGAGCCGCATAAATGAGTAAGAACTCTGTTAGCCAAGGCGTAGACATAATTTTACATAACTTAGGCCAATCTACCAGCAACACGTGTTTGTGGTTAGCTTAAACTCCATTTAACATAGAAGACATATAGAGCGTAGGTTTTATATTCTTTAGTTATGTGTTTTACGTAAAGTGAGAGCCGTGAAACAATCATTGCTGCCATGTAATTTTGTTGCCTGTTTTGAATAGTATATATTGTATATATATACTATACTATAAAAAAAGGATTTTTCGTACAAATGTGAAGCATATGAAAACACGTGAGAGTGAAATTAAAGATAAAGAAAACAGATAAGTAAACCAAAACATTGTAAAAAATATTGCTGCTGCAATGGTGATCACGTGCTGAGTAACAAGCTCTAAGTTTCTATGAAAACTAAGTAAGTAAAGTCTAAGCCGCGGCTGACAGAGCTCTAAGCTTTTTTCTTTGCTTTCATCGTTGCTTTGATCGTCGCTCCAATACGTTCTCATCTTAAGACATCAAAGACTATTTCTTCAACTTTCTTAGTGAGTAATGTAATAAAGGAATATAGAAAAAGATAACTATATACATATGTACATAAAAGTGTATACACTACTTTTAATGACTATAACACAGGAACTTATTGAGATGTTTTGATAACTTATCTGAGTCTTATTAAGATTTTATATATTTTTTTTATGAAAATATAGTTAATTCTCCTACTAAAACCACGTAAATCCAAGCTTCAAACTCTGTGCAATAAAAAAATTAATAGATTTTCATCACAGAGTAAATATTGTCTTGTTTTATGTTCTTATATACAAGTAGATATATATATAAAGGGAAATATATACAGATGTTTTAATAAAAATGTATGCCATCATTAATTATTTGTTTTTTACGAAATAAAATGCCATCGTAAGGGTGTTTGTGTTCTAATGCGTTTCAGTTACAATCACTTTTCGATACTACGATACTACTGTCACAAAGGGAGTGGATTTCAAAAAACCGTCAAGTGTAGGCAGACTACATAATGTGAATTTACATGGGTGAGGATTGGTATGAAACTAGAGAACGACGGAACTTCGACTTCGGCCATGTTCGGTCATAAAATTTCAGTTCGATTTCGGCCAAAAAAGAGCCGAACTTTGGCCAATACACGTGTGCGCAAGTAGAAATATTTTTTTGTTATTTTTAGAAACATAAGTGTAGTATATACCTACATATTATACAACATTATGAGCTGAAATTAATGTGTTTGAGACTTATGTATAAAAAAAATCATTGTTTATTTATTACTTGGACTCCTTAAAATATTCGCTTCGGTTTCGGTTTGGCATCGGTTCAAAATGGCCGTAATTCAGGGATTATGCTGTTTCCGTGGCGCCGCAATCTTACGGCAGATTCTTAAAGAAATCGACAAAAGAAAACGAAATGAAGGAGTAAAATTTTTTGATATCTCGCTTAGTTTTCGAGATATTGAATAAAAAAAGGCTGGAATTTAGAATAATGTATATCGGGCAATTTTTGGCAAACTATTATGTCTTTATTAATGAAACTTGGTGGAAATGTTAGTGAGGTGTTAAGGAACACTCTTTATAACTCGAAACTATTCGGGAAATAATCATTTCATAATTATTTGCCTTTCGAACTTCACACAAAGAAACTTTGGAACTTTCGCCAACCCACGCGAAAAGGAGTTCTACGCAAAAATACGGACATATCAAATATACGAATCTATTCCGTACGCAAGCAAATGTGCTTGAACTGCAAGCGAGTGCGCGGAGCGAACGACAAAGAGCACAATCGGTCCCCGCGTTCGGCAACGTTCGACATCTGGCTCTGTCCTACTTGAGTGGGCATATATACATATGTATGTATATGTATGTATATTCGCATTTGTATATAAATTCACATACTTGTATTTGCATATGCCTTCTTCCTGTGTGCATGGTAATGAACCAATTCTCTCTAAGTGTTGTTGACTTATTAACGTCTGATGCACAATCGAAATTGAAGATATCTTTCATGAATTTGATAAATGTTTCGTCATTTTTCACGTTTGTGTAAATGTAACTTGACCTATTCCATTGCAATTCCATTTACCTCCTCCTCTATATCCATACAAAATATCTATCAAACAAATAAAATTACTGTGGATTGCGTAGCCGGAGTTGGACTGATGAGGGTTAGGCCGCCCACGCGATATGAAGTTCTACGCAAAAATGATAAAACACATCGATCGATGATAAAACACATCTCGAAAACTAAACGAGATATCGAACAATTTTACTCCTATATTTTGTCTTATCTCGCCGAATTCTATCGATTTTTGTTTTTTAGATATTTCGAAAATGTAGTATCTTAAGAATATACTGTGAAATGTTCATACGGAAATTCCCAATATTATAGCTTTTACAGCCCATTAACTAAGTAGAGAGCGATCCGCGCGCTCCTGTACCTCAAACTTTAAACTCATTTATGTCGAAACGACTTTTTTCGGCCAGGTGTGGTAAAAAAAAAACTATTCAACCGAATCGTTTGAAATTTTAATATGTTGTTCACAACATCAGTGGGTATCGCTCGTACTATATAGAATCATATAATATTATTATTTCAATTATTTCGTTTTTTTTTTTTTAACTGGAAAAAAAAAGATTTTTAGAGTGCCAAATTCAAAACCGCACCATTTTGTTAAAATTCCTTTTTTTATTCTAGTACGGGACATAGCTACAGTCATACTGATTAATAATTTTTTTGGTTTTTGTGTTCCATATAGATAGAAGAGACAAAATAGTCAACACCGTCCAGGTCCAATTTTTCGGAAGTTCACTTCGGCATCATATTTTAAAACATTAAAATTAAAGACAAAATATTTCATTTTTGTATGTAAAAGAAGTTAAATAAAAAGCCTACAAAATTTAAATATCGATTTTCATTTTTTTTATTCCTGAAAATACCCTAAATTTTCGAGCTCTAGACCACGGAACCCCTTAAGGCAGGCCTTACAAATTGTTGTTCGGTCGTTCTCTAGTGGAAGCGTATGCATGTAAAATACTTGTGAAATCTTACACTCATATGTAAATGTGTGGCACTTTCAGCGGAAATTTTGCGTTGTTTATAAGGTGGTATTTCCGCTATTTTTGTGGGTTGATGCTGCAAAATGGGTGGAGGTGTTGAAATAAGCGGCTGCCTGGAACGCTGTGGACTACTGCTAGCACTGCTACCAGTATGTTCAGCGGAGTCACTTGATTTTTTCCGGAATGGCGGTATTTCTGGAATATGTATGGGCTGGCGGGTAATATTTAATGCCAAGGTGCTTGCACTGCTTAGAGAAGTTCTAAATAAAGAACAGGAAAATCAAAAAGCAAAAGCAAATTGAGAAGAAGGGTAGCGAGCGAATAAAAAAGGAAAATTATGTTTCAAAATGATGTAGTGTATGTCAATGAAAAGAGAGTGGAAGGATAGAGTAAAAGGTTGAAAGTTGAAAAAAAGATAATGACGGAAAAGCAGAGAATAAGAAAAGAGAAAATGTTCCATTATTAACAGTTTATATAAAATATAGAGTTTCGGTGATAATATATAAATATATGCATACATTTACATACATACTTTAGGGCGGTCTTCGTATACAATGTTAGAATAAAATTGCTTTTTTCATATTTTAAACCTTCGAGCAGGAACATAACCATTGTTCACTAGTTACTTTATTACATAGGCGAACGTTAATGCTATGGCACTCAAAGGACGTAGTTGCTCAAATTTTAAAGTTATTTACCAATTATTTAATTACATAATAGCATAAGTTTATGTAATTTTTAGACATTATTTTTCATATGAAATTTTATTTTTCATATTATTTTAGTTTTGCTGGTTTTAGGATTTATTAAATAGGCACACTGCGCGAGGTTTTCCCTTCCAATTTGTTGCACATACATACACATAGTGCATAAAGTCTGCGTTCGTCTTACAAATATTTTTAAATTGATTAAAAATAAAATATACATTTTTAGTGGAAAACATATTTTATTTATTGGGTATGGGAATAAGTTTCCGTCCTTTCTTAGGAAAAGTTACGAATTATTTAAACAATTAAATAATACATGATATTATGTGAACTATGTGCCATTGGACGCTACAGCTTTACTCCATCTTTCAGGCAGCATACGGATTACTCTGACGAAAAATTCAAAATTCGAGTTTTTTTTATTTCATCCATTCATTGAGCCAGTTTGCGATGCTCCCGTAAGAAGTGAACCGCTCTCCAATAAAGGCTGACTGCATTGATGGGAATAGATGGTAATCTGAGGGGTAATTTCTGGGAATACGGGGGTGGGGCAAGATTTCCCAATGCAGTCCCTCTAAATATTTTCCGATTTAGCAACGTGTGATCTGGCGTTGTCATGCAGCAAAATCAGTTTGTCATGTCTACCGTCCCATTCCGACCGTTTTTATTTGAGAGATCGATTCAATCGCATTAGCTGCAATTGGTAACGATCGCCAATGATGGTTTGAGATGGTTTAAGGAGTTCATAATAGACGACACACTTCTGTTCCCACCAGATGCACAACATAACCTTTGAAGCATGAATATTTTTTTCGCTGTCCATGGACTTGGTTCACCTTGCCTGGTCCAATATTTTCGATGCTTAGGGTTATCACAATAGATCCATTTTTCTTCGCCAGTGACGATGCGATGCAGAAAACCTTTTCTTTTCTGCCGTTCAAGAAGCATCTGACATGTCACCAAACGTCTCTCAATATCCCTATCCGACATCCTTCAATTTATGTGGCACCCAGTTACCTGCTTTATGTTGGAATTGCTCGATGACCTTGCTAGAGCTTTTCTGCTTTCTTACCGCAAAAATTTCTGGTTGAAAAATGCTGCAGCGGTCAGGGAATTTCATTGGCCACCTGGTGTCTAGCTCTGCGCAATAAATCCCTGCACCTACTCCGTTCATCAGTTGTGAGCCGTCAATAAATATATTAAGCGTATTGGGGATAGGTTTCATACCTCTTTTCCACCCCTCTTCTTCTATTGTTGTTCGGAATCTCTTCACCAAATTGTATTTTAGAAACATATAATCCATATTGGTCCGATAACTCAAACCTATTGAGCTATGTCCGATTATTTTACAGGTAAATTTACAAGTTGCGTCTAGCTGCTAGACCTTCTGCCGCAATGTCAATGGGTGGTAGGTTGAGTATTCTTGCAAGTGCAGAGTGCACCAAGATGTTGAATGTTTTCCATAGGTGTTTTGTGTGTCGTTTTTTTAATGCAGTCCACCACACTAGAGCACCAGAGAGTAATATTGGCTTTTTTTTTTGGTATTGAACAATATTTGTTTTTATATCTAAAGAAAAAACTTGGTGAAATATTCCAAAAACTCAAATGTTTCGAAATAAGGACCGCCCTAATGTAAGTTTGTAAAGGTATATGCGGGAGACATTAATGTTTTATATACGAATGTGTAACCAAAAGAAATTTGGTGCAAAATTTATCTAATTAAAAAGTGCGCATTTAAAGTTAACATGCAAAATTTCTATATATTTTTCAAATTTTCGAATTCAACTTATGGCCTAATTCTTAATATAATAAAATAAAATAAAAAATATAAATTCACTCACACTAAATGTTTAATAAATATATATGTATATGTG